>ML260888.1:138207-152549 GCA_005239495.1 Nicotiana undulata | reverse complement strand
CACGGCTTACAGCCCAATTCATATCATAATAAAATAATACTAATTTAAGCATAGGCTTAGAAAATAGTTTCGCAACTCAATAGTCGCCTAAATAGGAAAGATGTTTCCAAAGTTTTCACCTTTTCATTTCAAAACCTGTGAAAGGGTGCATAGTTCGGGGTTTCATACCCTCAGGACAGGATTTAAAGAGATTACTTACCTCAAAACTAGCCCTGAAACTATTTCGCAAATGCGCTTGGCTTTCGAATCAACTTCTGAAGGCTCCAAATCTACCAAGTTCAGATTTTTATCATCAATATGTGCTTAAGGAACAATTCCAATCGAAAGATATAAAATTTAGCTCAAAAATACGAATTCGGTCAAAACCCGACCCCCGGGCCCGCATTCCGAAACTCATAAATTTTTATACAAAATTTTTCTTCGTCCTCTCACGAGTCCGTACATATAAAGAACACTAAAATCGGAGTTCGTTTGACCCCTCAAATCGACCCTTAAAGGTCTCATAATCTCAAGCCCTAAAACCCAATTTTTCTACTGATTTTCCATGAATTTACACTGGTTTTATGTTCTATAATCATCCATAATCGAGTTTTAATGATCAAAATACTTACCTCTATGAAGAACAAGGATTTTCCTCTCCAAAATCGTCCCCAAAAGTTATTTTCCGTACAACAATGGTGAAAAATAAGGTTTAAGTCGCGGAGGGTTTATTTAAATATGCCTAGGTAAATCCTTCATCGCGAACGCGGTAACCCGCCGCGAACGCATAGAACAAAAACTCCAGCTCCCCCATTTACTCTTCGCGAACGCGGTATACAACCGCAAACGCATAGAACAAAAATTCCAGGTTCCCTATTTACTCTTCTCAACCAGCCTCTAGTAGAATAGTCATAACTTTTTCTACAAAACTCCAAATGATAAATGGTTTACATTTCTAGAAACTAGATACAAAGGGCTACAACTTTCATTTACATCATCTCAAAATTCCTTATAGATTGTGAGATATGAGCCTCCGAAGTCAAACCTGCGCAACAGATAATTTCCTTCTTCGCGAACGCGAGGCACTGTTCGCGAACGCGAAGAGCAAAGTCCCTGATGCCAAATTCTTCTTCGCGAACGCGAAGGGGTCCCCGCGAACGCGAAGAACAACACCAGACACCAGCAATAGCCATCTCAAAACAGCCCGAAATGATCCGAAACCACCCCGAAACACACCTGAGGCCCCCAGGACCCCGTCCAATCATACAACTCAGTCCCATAACACCCCACAGACTTGCTCGAGGTCTCAAATCACATCAAACAATGCCGAAACCACGAATCATACTCCAATCCAAACTTTATGAACTTTGAAATTTTAAACCTCTACATTCGATGCCGAAACCTATCAAATCACGTCTGATTGACCCCAAATTTTGCACACAAGTCATATTCGACATTACGGACCTTCTCCAACTTCCGGAATCGCATTCCGACCCCGATATCAAAATTTCCACTTCCGGTCGGATTCTTCAAAACCTTCAAATTTCTATCTTTAGCCAAATGACTTCAAAATAACCTACGGAAATCCGAATTCACTTCGGATCGCGCTCCCAACTCCAGAATCACCATACGGAGCTATTCCTAGACTCGGAATCCCAAACGGACATCTATAACACTGAAATGCCTTCCAGCCAAACTTAGGAAATTCCTTCAACAATGCTGACTTCCACAATATACACCGGAATGCTCCCGGGTTATCCAAAACCCGATCCGGATATACGCCCAAGTCCGAAATCATCATACGAACATGCTGGAACCTTATGATCCTGATTCCGAGGTCGTTTACTCCAAATTCCAGTCTTAGTGAATTTCTTCAACTTAAGGCTTCCGAAATGAGAATTTTCTTTCCAATTTGACTCCGAACTTCCTGAATCGCAACTCCGACCATATGCACAAGTCATAATACCTGAAATTAAGTTGTTCATGACTTTCAACCGCTGAACGACGCGCTAGAGCTCAAAACGACCGGTCGGGTCGTTACACTTATCTGCAATTTGACACATAGAAGCACTTTTTGAAAAGCTTGCCAAAAACAAATTATTGTTCAAAAATGCTTTTCAAATTGATTAGTAAACACAAATTCCTTTATCCAAAAGTTCTTTTTGAAATGTACTTCTTGAAATAAGTTGATTTTTCTAGCAATCCGAAAGATATAAATTTTTGTTAATACAACGTGATAGAGAAGTGAAAAATAAATTTAATGCCAGATAATATACAGATATGAAATAATTCTTATTGAATGATCCTAGATAATATGATGAGTCGAATGCATCTTGAAGGGCCTAACTATGGCTAACTTGGGAGCAAGATGCTATGAATTACAATGTATAGAATTGTAGAGAAGAAAATTAGATTCCCCTGATGTTGATAAGAGTTTGTCTATTTATAGGGATAAATCTAAGTAACTATTCTCCTTGAATTATGGGTCCATTATGAGGATATACTCAATCCATCTGTTACTTTTGGAAGATTTGTAACAATTGTGTAAATGCTGGAATTCCGTAACTAATGAGTTAATTCTGTAACTGATGCTAATTCCATAATTTTTTAGTCAATCCTGTGCCTGTTGAGTCAATCCCGTGCCTGTTGAGTTAATCTCGTACCTATTGAGTCAATCTCGTGCATGTTGAGTCAATCTTGTAATTGATTGCCTTGTTCTGACTGTTAAAATCATTTATTGCATTTATTGTACGTTACATAATTGATTTGTTACTAATGGCATAATGATGGTAAATCCCATATCATCTGGGATTAATTGATTCCTTCCTCATTTGTAATTATGAAATATTCTCCCGCACATGATCCGTGTTATTTTGTGATGATCAGTTCTGGGGCTAATAGGCACGGTACGAGTATGTTCGGTCCCAGTGGTGTCTTACATATCATCTTTACATGTCATTCTTCATTTTTCTCAAAACTTTGCTGACACGTGTCGCCATTTAATAAACCCCGTAGCGAGTCTATTTTTCACTAATACAGAGAGTCCCCCCACTTTTTGGTTACTCAATGTGATGTGACGGAAAAATGAAAGATTTTCACCCTTTCCTCTGCCTCATTAAAAACCTTGCCGAAAAACCCAATAGGGACAAAAGCTGGGCGAAGGAAAAAAAAGTGAAGAACTACTGTTATGTTCCTTTTGTCAATAATTGATTGGTGATGAAAAAGTACTATTACCACAGAAAGCTTGATCTTGGATTTTAGTGTTCATCCGGAACTTTTAATCTTTGAGTCTTGACTCTTAGGTTTTTAGTTCTACCCGAAAGGTTTATAACCTCACATCCTTAGAAACCGGGGATGTTAATAACCACAATATTTGTATTTCTAGTTTTGAGAAGATCCAGGAATTAATACATCTAGTTAGCTTTACGACCGGGACATCCGACCGTTTGCCGTTTGATTGGATGACTTTAGAAGAAGAGTACTACGAGAACTGATTTGGAGTGTGTCCTTGCACGTCTTCCAAAGAAATATTTTACAAGGGGGGGAATGAGCTTCCGAGGATAGTCAGAGTAATCCCGAGCGAATCCTCAACCTACTAAGTCTCGTCTCCAAGCTAGATGATATTTCCATTATCATGGTAGATGATAGAGGGTTCTCTGATTTGAGAAAGATATGAGTGCTGCAAATTTAAGTATTGTAATCACGTTTGTCTAGACATCATTTGGTATATTAGGGAATTTATTCGAGTACTAATTTTTCTTGACACTTTAGAAATTTATCTGCTCATACTTAGTCTTATAAACTTAAAAATATATATTTGGATGCATTGTTACATGTGTGATATCTTAATTGCAGCTTTGGTGTCTAACTTTTAATTAAAGGATGACCCTTTTATATATTTTAAACGTTATGAAGAGGACGTCTCCTCTTCATTCATGCGTAAAATATGATCGATTGATCCGAGTAGACTTTTAGTCTGAGGAGTATTAATCACCGTAGGATTTACAAGAGTATTGACCCCATTAAGATTTACGGAAGTATTGATCCCGGTAAGACAATGAATCTGACAGAATATTGATCTCTAATAAATATATATCTTAGTAGATTTATCCTGAAGTGACATTTAATCTGATTGGATTTTGAATCCAAATTGGAGTATATGGACATACTTCCAAGTAGATAGGGACACATGTCCGAAATAATATTTGAGATTTTCATTTATATATACAGAATAATCGATCTGAGTCATGATACAATTAGCCATTAAGAAGGCTTATATATTTAAGTTGAATGGTCGTTGTTGGACCGAATATAAGTCACGTGTTTGTTTAAAGTGAACTTTATTCTAGTGACATATTTACATACATTTATCATGAATTAGATGTAAAACTATCTTTTTTTATCGTGGTATTCTTGACTCTGACATGGAGTTCTCGATCTTTTTTGTGTACGTGTAGTATATTTATTTTTGAAGAATTCATTCAACACTATTTGAAGTGTTTATGCTTGATATGAGCAAGACAACTAACTGAGTTGAGATGATGGTAAATAATGTCGGGATACTCTTAGGAATTCTATCTCTCTAGGCAATCGATTGTTTGTATCACTTCTTATAATGTCAAGTCAAACTGACTCATCTTCAAGTATAAGTAATCTCCCTAGTGTTCAAGTTTTGAGGTATGAGAACTCAAATACTGTAGTCATAATTTGTCAGTACGCAGTTTAATACTCCCTGGTAGGATAGTTAGTTTCGATATTGATGGACTTTCAACATGGTCCAGTTCCAATATAGGGCCGGTACCAGAGACCTTTTAATCAAATATTTTGTACTCTGGCCGGTAACTACGGAGGTTCTAAAACATTGTCGAGGATCATGACATATCTTGATTTGAGATATTGATACTGACTTTGATGAGTTTTCGATTAAAGCCTTATTACCGGAGTAATTTTCACTACTTTCTTTATAAATTTCTTGTATCATATATTTTGTTTGTCTGGTCCATGTGACATTTTGGCTTTTGGACCCTTGAATATACTCACATATAATTCTCATTCAACAAGGCAGTACGAGATGAAACACACTCAGAGTTGTCGATAGCGTGCTTGTCTTGGGTAAAGTCTAATTCTGCAAGTAATCAATGAATTTATTATGCCAAAATTAATTTAGTCGAGCTTAACCCATTTTCATTATAATTGATAATAGATCAAGGATCGCCCAAATAAAAGATGACTCGATCCCGAGGCTGTTTGATCTGGAAAGGATATTTCTCAATAAGAGCTCGGAGCTGTTTCCGGAGTCATTGATATCAGCAGTAGATCCAAGACTAGCACATCCGGCTCGATTTTCTTGGGTTGCATAGTTTTCTTGGATTTGATCAATCGTTAAATCAATATTTTTACTCTGAGTCCCCTAGCTAATTCAAGCCCTGCATCATATGCTTCATACTCATCTTTGTTGTTAGTAATAAAATAACTTTTATGAGTTATCTAACTACTTTCCCTGATAAGCATTACACATTGTCCCTAACCCGAGACTTTTAATACTTGTGGACCTAATTGTGCAGAAGGTCCAAATCCCAAAAATTATCCTAGAAATAACATATACTTTCTTTTCCGTTTTAGGTAATATGTTCAAGCTAAGATTAATCATGAAATCTACTAAATTTGTGATTTTATAGCCTTACGTGGCTGATAAATTAATATCATATTCCCTAAGTTCGACTACTCATTTAGCAAGCCTTCCTGATTGTTCAAGTTTATGCAAAATATTACGTAATAAAAATATATTGGCTACAAAAACAGAACGACATTGAGAATAAAGCCTTAGATTTAAGGCAACTGCAATTAATGCCAACTTCTCAAAATGTAGATATTTAGTTTTCGTGTCTAAGAGCATTTTACAATAGATAGGAGAATGTGTACTTTTATCTTCTTGAATTAAGATTGTATGTACTGAGACATCCGAGATAATTTGGTATACCAACAATCATGCATCTTTCTCCTCGGAATTTTCAAAGTAATGATAGGTTGGTGTTAGCTAGAGAGTCCAAATGATTCGACTTTTTGGACTAAACCGACATTTCAAAGTTTTGTAACTTTATCTTTTATTATTTGACTCCACTTTCTTCTTTTGCTTGACTGGATTATACCGCAGGGTCAATATTGAGCATATAAACCATTATTCCGGTGGTATACCTGTTATGTTAACATGGTGGCAAGCAAAGCAATTCGGATTAGCACGTAAAAGTTTAATCAACTTACCTTTAAATTCGGTGTCGAGTCTTGACCAACGTAAACCTTCCTATTTGGGAAGTCAATGATAGTTTTTAGTTCTTCAGTATTTGAACTCGTGACTTTTGATTCTTTCGGTTCAATGATTATTTTCAAAAATATTTGTCTAATTGTCCATGGTTACCTTATTCCTCGTAGTCTTTAATTATTCATCCCGCACATGTCAATTCTATTTCAGTTGTCAGTTGTGGTATCTTTGTAAGCAATCTCGTGGGTGTTTTACCTATACTTTTCCTAAACTTCATTTTCTTCCTATGGGATTTTTCAATTTAGCAAGGTGATTCCTTACCTGTTAGGGAAGGTTTGGATCTTTTTCACCCCGCGAAAAAAATCCCGTATTTCTTTGCTCGGCTCAATTATTTTTTTGGATTTCTGCGTATACATTCGGATCACCCAAGAACCACCTCCGTTCGACCTTCGAACCTATTTTTAACTTTCGATTTAACCACGGTGCCTTCTTCTATTTGAAGCCCGGCGTTGCAACAGTTATGCATATCATTCTCGTGTTTTAGTTGGATATTCCCGGAGGTGTTCTATCCACTCATTTTACAAACTAAAATTACCTGATGTATCTGAACCTCATGTTTCAGTACCGTTTGGCGTAGATTGGGTTTAATTAGTTTCGGTACCAATATTTGTGATACCAATATACAGATGTACACTCTCCATTTTTATCTGCTTGTTGCTTACTTATCATTATCATGGCTATTATTCCATTTTTCTTTTTCACGGTAAAGCCATCTCCAGCTCGGTTGACCTCAACTGTGTTGATTGGCAAATTTCGGCCATAATGAAGGTTTAAACTGAAAACAAGCAAATATTAACAAAAAAAAGTTAGTAGCTTTGGATGAATAGCAAATTTGCTTGAGTTCCCGGTAACGGAACCAAACTGTTTAACCCAAAATATGATTTTCAAGGTCAAAATAACAAAATTTTATATGACGGGCCACAAGAAACCGATTCGATCCGAAAGATATAATTTTTTGTTAAAACAACATGATAGAGAAGTGAAAAATAAATTCAAGGAAGATAATATAAAAATAAAGCATAGAAGAAATAATTCTTATTGAATGATCCTTGATAGGATGATGAGTCGAACAGAGCTTGAAGGGCCTAACTATGGCTAACTTGGGAGCAAGATGCTATGAATTACAATGTATAGAATTGTAGAGAAGAAAATTAGATTCCCATGATGGTGATAAAAGTATGTCTATTTATATGGCTAAATCTAAGTAACTGTTCTCCTTGAATTATGGGTCAATTATGAGCATTTACTCAATCCATCCGTTACTTTTGGAAGACTTGTAACAACTGTGTAAATACTGGAATTCCGTAACTGATGAATTAATTCCGTAACTGATGAGTTAATTTCGTAACTGATGAGCCAATCACGTTCCAGTTGAGTCAATCTTGTAATTGATTGCCTTGTTCTAATTGTTACAATCATTTATTGCATTTATTGTATGTTATATAATTGATTTGTAATTAATGGTGTAATGATGTTAACTCCCATATAATCTGGGATTAATTGATTACTTACTGAAATATTCTTCTGCACCTGATCCGAACTATTTTATGATGATCAGTTCCAAGGATAATAGACACGGTACGAATATGTTCGATCCCATGGATGTTTTACATATTATCTTTACATGTCATTCTTCACTTTTCTCAAAACTTTGCTGGCACGTGTCGCCATTTAATAGACTCACGTAGCGAGTCTATTTTTCACTAATACAATTACGAGTTTGTTACCTAGTTCGTTAGTTGATTGTGTGGAGAAAAGTCATGCTAATCACTAGTATCTACTTTCCCCATTTGCATTTCTGCACGCACATAATATCTGTTAACCCAAATACAATATAGGGATAAGTTAAAAGTTACTACTATTCCTGCAAAAGTTGAGTTATATGCTAAACTACTCATGTGTGTTTTATCCAAAAACTAGTTTTGAGAATAAACAATTAAATTTCTACTTTTCAAGGGCCACTAGCAATTTGTTTGACTCGATAAGGTCGTAGATAATGAATAAAGATAAACAAGAAATAATAAAATAGACTTACAAAGAATAATGTAGCAGAGAAAACTCTTCTTTATTTTCAATTTTGAGCGGTCTCTGCTCACAAGTGTAATTGAACTACAACCCTTAGTTAGAGAAAGGCTAACGCAACATGGTATTTTTGTTGCAGAAAAGGTTTTTCTGTGTCTTTCGATGCCTTCCCCCTTCTGATCGTAGGAGCAACTTTTATAGCGGTGAGAAGAGAACTGTCATTTCGAGTTTTGACCCACCACACTAGTGAATTAGGTAGTGGGTACGGGATCCTCGATAATGGCTTATGTTTCAATGTTACGTAAGTATCCACGATATAAGGATAAGGTAGATTGAGTTTCAGAACTTATCCGACCACCTCTTCGTACTTGACCCTTTGATAACCATGACTTTAGAATTTACTGAATTCGGCAACGGGTCCCGTCACTTGATCTCAATTTATCACGTGGGACTTTTCAGTCATGACGCGTGAAGAGGGTAATTTTCACCCATACAACGCTAGAATTAGCAACTTCACAAATCTCCTAAGAAATCCCGACGGTCCAAAACCTCGATATCATCTCAAATCCAACAATCTTATTCTCCGAACAAATACCGATCAATTTTGAATTTTGCCAAATCATATACGCATCAAATTTTTGCTCATTGTCTGAAGTCAATCGTGGAAGACATTTAAATTTTATTGGACTAAGTTCATATAATAAATGCTTGTATCAGTTATATTCAGACGCGAGTATTCAACAAATACAACATGTATCAACTCGTTGAGCGAAAGAATACAACGAAGGCAAAATATAATGCTCTCGTCAAGAGTCAAACTCAAGACCTTTGCATACTAGGTGCGCTCTCTAACCAACTGAGCTAAAAATAGCTTGTTGCTCTCTTGTTTTAGTTCAAAATAATTGATCTCTTATTTTATGGATTTTGCTATAAAATTCAAAAATAGCCACGAATGGTAAATTCGCTAAAAATATATCTACGAATGGTAAATATAGTATATATGTTTGATGTATCGTGCAATTTTCTCATCAAAAAATATTCATCCAAAAGTATTGAGTTATATGGTTTTTTTTCCACTTTTAACTCGTGCCAGAAACTATTTATATTCGATAAGCAAAAAAGTGTATATGTTTGAGTTATATTCTACTATATTAGAAGTGTGAGTAAGTAGGCGAAACTGACAGCACTTCGTAGACATCCCTGCTTGCCGACAGAGGGCAATTTAATATTTTCAGTGCCCTTCTATTAGGTAAATTCCCATTATGTCTCCTTAGTAGCTGATCTGTCTTGTTCAGAGAATGATTACAACAATAATAACAATCCAATATAATCCCACAAGAAAGGTATGGAGAGGGTAGTGTATACGCAGACCTTACCCCTACCCTAGGATATAGAGACTGTTTCTAATAAACCCTAAGCATCCTTCCCTCCAAGAACTCCCCATCTTGCTCTTGGGGTGACTCGAACTCACACCTTGTTCAGAGAATTATTAAATAGGTAATTTCGTGGGACACTTGACAGCCACCGTTAATTTTCGCTTTAGAATAGTTTGCTATGCTTTTCTCTCTCTTCAATTGTTTAGTCTCTTGGTTTCTCCTCCGCCAAATTTCTGGAATGTAAAGCAGTTTAACAAGAAATTGAGATTTCTGCTGAGTTTTATGTACTTCCATATTTGCTTCATTACGATAACCACATGGTCAAAGGTTAGTTTTGCTATTATTTTTCTTTTTCTTTTGTGGCCTTAGGGATTTCTTGTTTGCTTATTTGTTTGTTCGGCTTGACGTTATCGGTGCTTTTTTCTCTCTCTCAAAGTTATCGCTATTGATTTCTTTGTTGTTGACATAATATTGTTACTAGGTTTGTCGCACATGGTATATTAGGGATTCAATCTCTGTTTCCCTTAATTTTTAGGTATTCCTTTGAGTTCATTCAAAAGGGTCATGTTTTCTGGTAAGAACAAATAGAACAAAGGAGGAGAAAAGTTATTTCAGAAGCTTCTCAGTGTAGTTACAGGTCATCCATTGATTTTTCTAATGCTTCGTCATTCTGATTGATTACCTGTTTAATGAAATAAATTGATTAACTAAATATTATTATATTTTCAGAGGATTATATGGTATGGCTTATTAGCAGTTCTTGCTAAGTACTCCACTTGTCCACGCAATATTGTCTTTGCATGTGCTAATTGTAGTGTTTCTCGATTACTGCGAATGTTGAAGATAGAAATGGAAGAAGTTCCCAACTTCATGCAATGAATCTCAAGATGCTATAAAAATGACTAGAGATTGTGAAATTTTTGTAGGTATACATGAATATAAATATATTGACGCATAAGATCTATTGGCCAAAAAAGTGGTCTAAAGCATCTCCTAATGACACATCTATAATTAAGATGAGTCTTCAGTAGAAATAATTGCCTCCTCAAAATTCGTTGAGGCTCTGAGTAGATCATGCTCCATGTTATTTCATGGAAAGAAAATAAAAGAGAGGAATAGAGTAGTCATGTTCTTCTGACAAATAATAAAAAATTTAAGTTTAAATACTTCAGTCCATTTGTCGTGTTTTGTTTTTTGGCCTTTTTCTACATTATTTCATTTCTATGAGTTTCAAGGAAACACTCGATGTTAAACCGTCTAATTCAGGTGTTTTTTGTTGTTATTGTGCTTTTTTTTGTAGTTCCTTAATTCACTTTATGAAAATTGAAAAGGATGGTTGAAGAAAAATATTCATTCTTATATCCATATATTCTTACCATCATGAATCCTCATGCAAAGATTTGTCCAGGAATGAATCAATTTCTTTTACTCATGTTATTTGCGAGATTTATAAATTTCTAATTTAGAACTAAAGAATAAAAAGGTTGAGTTTTAAGAGTACATTAGTAATATGTGAAATATACACATTTTTAATAGTAAAACAATAAAAGCTATTATTTATAATTCCTTTCATTGTTCAGCATTGCACCATTTGCTCTCAAATCTCGCTAGAATAATTTGCCACCAAATTGGGAGGGATCGGATCCTTGCGATAGCGGCTAGGAAAGAATTATCTCTAAATATTCGCGTATAACCTCTATGTACATCCTTAATAATTGAAATTTTTGATTGTTCTGTAGTTGGCTCTACCTTGCATTTCTCATTGTTTTCTTTAACTTCCCATCAACAGAAAGTTATCAGGCATGGGCTTGAAAGGCAATCAGTTTGGAGATCTTTCATCATTAACTTGTACTGCAAGTTTTGTACGTTTTTGTTTTTGTTTTTTCTATCTTGACTCTTCATATATTGATGATAAGATTCTATCATCTTTAGTTTACATATAGTTCTTTCTCCAACGCTCATCTGAAGCACAATTGTAGTTTCAAGTAAAAACCATTAAGAGTTCCGCATATTATGCTATAAAATAAATAAGTGTAATATTCATGTCTTTCTCTTTGCTACTGTTTAATTCTGTCCTCATCTGTTCCCCATCCTAAAATGATTTTTGTAAGTATTTTAAGGAGTATACACATCATATGAAAGATAAATCCTTTTTCTCAACTAAAAGGTATAAGTTCTGTCATTTGGATTAGAGGATATCTACTACCTACCCAAATTTACCTATTCAAACGGTTTATCGCTTTAATTTATTTTATTATAACAAATTTGGTGTAGGGATCTCTCGAATAATGTTAGAATGAAAGGAACTCCTCCATCATCATCAATTTGAAATTTGAAGAATTTGACAACCTTGTAACAGAATTTAAATGGCGACTCAACTTGTGGTGTCAATCCTGACTTCAGAAGCTGGTCATTTTATGCAGAATCTTTGTTGGTTGCAGCTTCTTTAGTCCAATTCCAGAATCAATTGATTCTCTGCAGCAGCTCATATTTATATAAGGATTTACATTTTCACTTTATGCATTTGTTAACTTGAAGTTTATCATTAATTGCTTCCATTTTATTTACCTGGATTTCAAGTGTGCATTTGTTCTAACTCATACTTTCACAACTGACTTATTATTCATGCAATTAAGAACAACTTTGGTTACAAACTCTTTTTTTTTTGTTTTTTCTAACAATGTTGGTATACTTTTGCCCCAAACATATTAGGTTCAGTTCATGGGAAAGGTGAATTGAACCTTAGGGGCCATTACAAGAAGTCCCTAGACTAGGGAGATCAAACATCTCCTCGGGAATAAGACGTAACTCCTGGGGTTTCTTTTATAATAAAACAAAACAAGATCCCCTTCCAATACGGGCTCAAATGACGACCTCTTCCGAGCCAAAGCTAAAAAGGAAGTCGGAGCTTGGTCCACATCGAGAAAGAACGTTCGTAATGAACGGATCTCCGATGGTCAAGCCTGCCAAGGACACGGAACTTAGCACCACCTACCCGAGCCAAGGTACTCAACATTTGGAAAGGGTCTTTAATGTTAATTGCGAACAACCCACAAGGGTGGTATGATTGAAACATAGTTTGAATAGGGGCACAAGTCTAGAGTTGTGGTATGGAAAATAGATGAGAAAAAAAACCTCTGAAAGCGGTCGGGAATGAGTACCTATTCCTTACGGGAATCGAACCCGTGTCTTCGACATGAAAAGACGATGTCCTAATCACTGGACGAAAGGGACCAAAAATCCATTCTTCATATACCTCAGCTCCGAGAATAGAAGTGATGCTACTACCGTACTATCAAGAGGATTGGCTGCCAAATGTATTTATCCAGCAGTAGATCCTTTAGATTCAACGTCAGCCATGCTTCAACATCGGATCGTTAGTGAGGAACATTACGAAACCGCCCAACNAGGGTCCATAACCTCTATTCAAGCAGTTTATGTACCCGCAGACGATTTGACCGACCCTGCTCCTGCTACGACATTTGCACATTTAGATGCTACTACCGTACTATCAAGAGGATTGGCTGCCAAAGGTATTTATCCAGCAGTAGATCCTTTAGATTCAACGTCAACCATGCTTCAACCTCGGATCGTTGGTGAGGAACATTACGAAACCGCCCAAAGAGTTAAGCAAACTTTACAACGTTACAAAGAACTTCAGGACATTATAGCTATCCTTGGATTGGACGAATTATCCGAAGAGGATCGTTTACTCGTAGCAAGAGCGCGAAAAATTGAGCGTTTCTTATCACAACCCTTTTTCGTAGCATAAGTATTTACCGATTTCCAGGGAAATATGTTGGTCTAGCAGAAACAATTCGAGGATTTCAATTGATCTGGATTATCGAAAGAGGAGGAAAGAGCGTAAACTCGACTCTAAAAGTTTCAGTTGCCTCCCTCTCTCCTCCCTATAACTGAAAAAAGGAGCACGATGAAAAGCCAACCTGATTTGGTTTTATTCGTTTGACGAGGGAATACCTTAGAAGAAAAGTTTTCTTTTCTCCTGCGACCTTCCACGTTGGTCCGAAAGGATGATCAGCCACACTGGGATACAACCCTTTCGATTTTAGTTGGGAAAGAACGGCGAAGTCCATCTGAACCGTCCAATGAAGAAGAACTAATGCCACATCTTCTACTTCGACAAGGCAGGTGCAAAAGGAAAACGAGTAAGGGCTTAGGAAGGTAGCGCAGAGGAAGCAACAATCCCTATTTCGCATAGCCCTTTATTGAGTAAAGTGAATAAGAATAGGCGGGTTGACATTAAATTAGAATAACCACTATTGTCTCTTTCCTGCTCTCCTCTACTACAGAATCCGGTCTTAGTTGAATAACCCTTGATATTGAATTCGATGCTCTAGAAGAAGGCAATGAAATTGTTGATGCATCGAATGCCATGCCATGGTTGGCTCTTGGGGAAGGAAGGAGAGTTATTGGCATGAAGTAGGGCAGAAAGAAGGGATTCAGGTTCTCCTTTAAATCTTCATGCTCGTTCCAAGCTCGAAGTACCATTTGTACAAATAAGAATCCCCTTCGTTACATGATTTCTTCTTCATATATATAGATATAAGATCTATGGGGACTCAACTTCACACTGGTTAGCAAAACCCTAGAGCTTCCCTGCTTCGGTAGAACCTTCTACTTTACCA
>ML260888.1:98207-133207 GCA_005239495.1 Nicotiana undulata | reverse complement strand
CCACTGGTCTAACAAAATAAACTGACATGAATATGGAAATAACCGATCACTACTTCTATCTAAGACTTCACGGTATAATTTACAACCATAACAATATAACGCGGAAGGAAATTACAAAAATTAACCAACGGAACAACATAAAAATACACAGAAATATGGACATCAAGATAAACCAAACCGGAAGATAACCACAACACAATAGAAAACACTAATAACTCGACTCTGCGTCAGTTTGTTCACATCGGGCCTTAGCCACTAAAATCAATAAACTGGTGGAAACTTTTAAACAACAGCTCATATTGAAAACTTTGAAGATATAATCATTTCAGTATAGAAATACCTCCTTTAAAACATACCTTCTCTGAATGTATATATATATATGTATAACTAATAAAGAGAAATACTTAGTACATAGTTTCTTTCAAAATACGTAATTTCCAAATATACATTTCCCAATAAATGACTTCAAAATATCATTTTTTGCAAAACCAATGCTTTTCAATATACCTTGGAAATAAATGTCCTTCAGACATAATCTCCTTCGAAGCCATTACTTTTTAAATAATACTTTTCAACAAAATCTTTTGATCATAATCTCCTCAAGATAAATCTACCGGCATTCAACCCGTAACTTCAGAAATTGTCATGCAGTATAGGAGGAATATCAAGTCTTTCCAATAATGCAGTGAGGAATCAGTATGAATATCCAAATTGAAACAACAGAATAATAACACTTACACAGGTGCAGTAAATATCCAACAGGAGCAACAAAAATAATAATACAAAGATAAGTGCACGACATCACCCATCGTGATTTTACTCTCATCCTCACCAAAACAAGTGCACGACATCACCCTTCGTGTTTTTACTCTCGTCCTCACCAAAACAAGTGCACGACATCAACCTTCGTGCTTTTACTTTCATCCTCAAAATAAATAAATAGAAATGACACGGCATCACCCTTCGTGCTTTTAATATCATATCATGGCACGACATCACCCTTCATGCTTTTACACTCTCATCCTCACAATAAATAATACACGACATCACCCTTCGTGATTTACACTCTTTCCTCACATGATAATGAATATAAACAATGGCACGACATCACTCTTCATGCTTTACACTCTTTTCTCACATGATAATGGATATAAACAATGGCACGACATCACCCTTCGTGCTTTACACTCTTTTCTCACATGATAATGCATATGAAATGATAGCATTCAGACAGGGAAGTCAACAGTGTAAACAACAACAGAAACCATACTATCCTGGAAAGGGAGTCAACAATGAAAACAACATCATTAACAGCACAAACAATAAAAGAAACCATACTATCCTGGCAAGGGAGTCAACAATAAAAACAACATCATACCAGCAAGGAAAATAACTATAACCAATCTCGCCTAAACAGTTAGCTTCACGGAATAAAACTCAGATTGAACAAAGGCCCAACAATAGGCAACATCAAGGAAATATCAACAACACAAATATTTATCAACTAGACCTAGGTAGCACTTAAGGGAAAAATCATATAAATTAAAATGTAAGACTCACAGGCATGCTTGACACCAACGAATGGATGTTCCAACTACGACAAATCAACTATAGGGCTAGATGACACTAATTATAGTCAATTAGGCAGTTTAGGAAGAAAATATAGCATGATGATATGAGAGATAAAATATTCAGTTAAATCAATAAGATCAAATAGCCAACGAAGAAATCCAAAAGAAAGCAATTCTAATTAAAGCAGGAAAGGATGAAATTGGCAATCAAGGACTCAAAGGTAATAATTACAATTCATACACAGGTAATATAAGAACCCACAGATCCTAAAAGGCCAACCTATTTGCAAATAAGTCCGAGTACGCACTCGTCACCTCGCATACACAGACTACAGTTAACACAGAAGACTCAATCCTAAGGGGTTCCCCCACACAAAGTTAGGCAAGATACTTACCTCGAAGACGACAACCGGATACTCAAAAGTGAACTCCTCGGGCGAAAATACCTCCGGACGGCTCAAAATCAACTAAAATAACTTCAAAATACACATACAACGTATATGGAACTATTCCGAATAATAAAGTTTCAGTCTTTACAAAATTATAAAAAAATCGACCCAAAAGTCGACCCCTGGGACCACCTCGGAACCTAACAAAATTTACAAAAACTGAATACGCATTCTGATACGAGTTCAACCACACAAAATTTATCAAATTCCGATATCATTTGGTCCCTCAATTCATGATTTTTCAATTTAGGAATTTTCTTTCAAAACTTACATTTTCCTCAACCCAAAACACAAATTAAATGATAGAAACAAGATCTAATTTATGAAATATATTTAATTCTTGTGGAAAATCACTTACCCATTCGATTTGTGTGAAAACCCCTCAAAGAATCGCCAAAATACGAGCTCTAGAAGTCAAAATATGTTTAAAATGGCTTAACCCTCGTTTTTGAAAACTTATATTCTGCCTAGGTATTAGAGCATTGCGATCGCGGGAAAAGTAATGCGATTGCGAAGGGGAAGAACATCACTGGCCAAAAATGCTCTATGCGATCGCGAAGGCACATATGCGATCGCATAGGAGAAGTTATTTGCTGCCCAAAATGCCACACTACGCGATCACGAAGCATGGAATGCGATCACGTAGAAGAGATAATCGGACGCCCTGCTAGAACACTATGCGATCGCGATGCTGAAGATGCGATCGCGAAGAAAGAGAAAAGTATACCTCTACGGTCGCAGACGAGTATATGAAAACACATTGAAGAAAAATTGGGCAGGCCAAAATAACATTATGCGATCGCATAGAAGGAAACTAGAAAGCATAAATCAGTAGTTCAAAGATAGGGAAAATTGACTCGAAGCTCATCCGAAACACACCCGAGGTCCCCGGGACCCATTCTAAATGCATGAACAAGTCAGATGACCTAACATGGACTCGCTTGAGGTTTCAAATCACATAAAACAACACCAAAATGACGAATCAAACCAAAAATCAAGCTTATGAATTTTCAAAACTTCAAATATCAAAACTCGCGTCGAAACCTATCAATTCAACCCGGAATGACGTGAATTTTTTTGCAGACAAGTCACAAATAACACAACGGACCTACAGCCATTCCCGAAATTCCATTCCGAGCCCGATATCAAAATTTCACCTATCGGCCGAAATCGCCAAAATTCTAACTTTCGCCAAATTACCTCAAATTACCCTACGAACCTCCAAAACCTATTCCGGATGCGCGCCTAAGTCCAAAATCATCATACGAAGCTGTTGACATTAATTAAAACTTATTCTGAGGCCGTTTACATAAAAGTCAAACCTCCGGTCAACTTCCATCACTTAAGCTTCAAATTTTGAAAATTTTCTCCCAATTCGACTCCGGATTATCCGGTAACTGAAACCAACCACGCAAGCATGTCGATATACACAATGCAAAGTTGTTCCAGACCTTACGCCACCGAACAAAGTTAAATTTCTCGAAACGACCGGTCGGGTCGTTACAATAACAAGGATGTAAAATAGTCTAGAAATCTAGCAAAGAGCTATAATGAATTATATGTTATGAAATATTATATTATGGTGGATGTCCATAACTTCTAAATGAATAACACCCACTACTCTTCACCATTAATCTCACACTTCTTACCATTATGTTTGTAACTCTCATACCTCCAAAACGTCTCCATGATATTTCTCAATGATCTCAAAATGTTTAATGTCATGTTTATGACATTCTTTTGTATACCTCTATGTAATCCTATAAATAGAGGGTTTGAGCATCACATTGTACATACTTAAATACATGAAAGAAATAAGAATCTCTTCTCTCTATATCTCTTATATATTTTCTTGTTTTATGTTATTGCTTTGAGATTAGTTTCTTAATATTATAAATATAAACATATTATAAAGAAGTTAAATGGTCTAAGTGAGCAGCCAATTATGGATAATTAATAACCTTCACTAATTAATTAAATGGCAAATATATTATGTATTCTACTTGTATATTCATATTGAGCAGTAAAGACTTGCTAATACTTATGAATCGTAGTTGAATAATGACTCAACTTCAGAATTTTGCACAAGTAATAAATTTTATCATCATTAAAAATAAATGTCTAAAGCTTGTATATACAATAAATGTGCTCAATTTTATCTTCGGTATTCATTATAATGTATAATTACATTTTTATTCAACAATGTTAAATGAGTATTGTTAAACTGAAGGGTAACATGGTCGTTTAACTTCTGAAGGATATTTTAGTAAAATAATTTACTCAAATGTGTTCACATTTATAATATAGTATGATATAATATATTGGTTTATTAAAAGTTCAATTTGGCTTGGGCTAGTCGATGTGATTGGGTCTGGAGTGCTGGGCCTTGTATCATTAGCCTAAGGTCCAATAGGATGTTACTTATCTTAAAGGTCTAAACTTGTGCCGCCGTTAAGTGACGTGGTGTGCCAAATTCAGCAAATAAACTGCTGGAAACATGCCACATCTGACATCTCAAATAAGGTGGCATGCCAAATCAAGTCAAAAAGCCAATAAGAACATGTCAAGTATACAACTCACAAGTGAAACATTCTGCCCAAATACTATGACTTGTTCATTAATTCAAGTAAATCAAAGCAAAATAAATTTATCTTCATCACGACTCATTAGTTTCACAATTACAAGTAGAGAGCAGAGTCCGGATCTAAGATTTAAGTTTTATGGGTTCAATCTATAATTTTTTTAGTATGTGACTCATTATATTTTTAAAGTTATGGGCTCATATTATATTACAATATTAATGAATTTTTACACATAAATTTTTGCTCTGCGCCAAAAGTACCGGGTTCAGTTAAACCCGATACCAATGCCTTGCATCCGCCTCTGGTAGAGAGCATCCATAAGTTCAAGGATCATCGTATAAGACATATCATGAAAGCTAGTTAAAACTTGAAGAAAAAATGGTCGTCATTTTTGGAAATTAAATATTACATTTTGTAGTATTATTTCTCTCGTCTTATTTGTTATAGATGCAAAAGAATTTGCGTTACATGCTTACAGCTTGTTATTTGGGAAGACTTTCCCATGTGAAGATCATAATCAATTCCAGCTCAAAAGAGAATAAACAATTAATAAAAGATCGTTGAAAAAGAAAATGAAAGTGACAACATTTAATACGGAGTAGTTGTCATTCAGCTAAGGTGCGGTTTGCAATCATTTATTAATATTATTATTTTATTGTGTAAATAAAAGAGAAATGAAAAAGCCAATTTGATATTCAATGCCTGTTTCAGCATCATCCTGTATAAATATATATATATATATATAGTAACTTCTCAGATAAGCATTTCCACTTATCAACCCAAAAATAAACTCATAAGAAAAGGAATGGGAATTGTCATTTGTCAAAATAATTGATTGCTAATTTGAGAGTCCATCATTATTAGACGGTAATTATATCTCAGATCCTGGTTTAAGTTTCAAATAAATAATGTTTAAAAAGTTATATTAAAAGAAAGTTATATCAAGAATTTGAAGCTTCAGATTCTCTCGCAAATCAATTTATGACAACTCAAAGCAAGAATTTGAGTTATGTGATTATCTCAATTAAAAATTTAAAACATTACTTAATTATATTTTGAACATTCTAAATACCCCAAGCAAGAATCTGTAGACAGAGTCACACGACAAAGGAAAGTCTTATTTGGGGAATTCCACTTATTGGATTATAAAGGCTTCCAATTGTATTTTCTTAAAGTATTCGAACTTGTATACATTATTACAGGTAAGAGCTGGATTTTCGTACAACTTGTAAACATGTTTGTAATTTTAAATGTGGTAGACTAATTAAGCTTGGGGGGGGGGGGGGGGGGGGGGGGGGGGGATTGATTGAGGCTACCACTACTGCAT
Source organism: Nicotiana undulata (assembly GCA_005239495.1). Lineage (NCBI taxonomy): Eukaryota > Viridiplantae > Streptophyta > Magnoliopsida > Solanales > Solanaceae > Nicotiana > Nicotiana undulata. The sequence goes on along the minus strand of ML260888.1, from coordinate 127,278 downwards.
TAATACTTAACCGATCGAAACGTACCGTATCAAATTAATTTTTAGGTTTCTGTTAATAAAATTGTATGTTTTTATGTAAATCTATATTCGTACTAATAATTAGGATAGGTTATTTATTTCGTGAAAATAAATAAATAAAATATCAAACCACACCGAATAAATTTACATATAGCAAATATATGTATATATTAAGTTTAAAAATAATAAAGCATTAAATATTTTTTGAGCATTGGAATTATAAAAATAGTTAAAAGCCAAACGAGTAATTAAACTCAAAACCCTAATTCCCAAAAACTATTATGCTACTCCTGTTGAAACTAAATTAAATTTAGCATATTCGCCGCAAGACACAAGGTATTCTAGCGATTATGAGTAGCAAATCACAATGTATTGAATATGTTCCCTTTCGTATGATTTAAACTTATTTTTTGAATATTTAATCTTCCATATACTTTATTCTTGAATCCTAGCTTGGTTAATATCTTTTCATTTGTATGATTTATATTTTCTTTGCTTAGTTTATTTTTTGTTGTTGTAGAATAGTTGATGGATCTAATACTCTAGCCATCTTTCATGTTTTCTTAATTAATCACCCTTTAAACAGTAAACATGTCTAGAGAGTTTGCGAAGTCTTATAAAAGTACGTATGTTATTGCATTCTATTTCTACTACTGATTTTTACCCGATATTTTAAAAAAATACCGAAAATTAACCGCACAATACTGATATCGAAAAGAAACCAAAATGATTCAGAAAGTCTAATTTTAGTTATATATAATAAAATAACTGAAAAAATTTCATGGTACAAATTTTATAAAATAAACCAGCCGAACCGAACCATTGACACCCATAGAGTTAGTTTAATTGATGATTGTTCAGCTAAAAAAATTTGAAATGTTCACAACGATGAATCTCCTAGATAGTTTTCTTGAGGGATTTAAGTCTAACCAAAAAACACAAAAAGTGAGATAATAGAAAAATTCAAAAACGTATCTTTTAATTTTCTTAGGTAGCAATAATCCCCCGTGATTTTCTTCGTGCATCGATTTTTTTTCATGGGATGTAACTTGAACCGGGTAGTACATTTAATTTTTTTTTATTTTCTTACTTTTAGAGTAGTACATGGGTAACAAAGGAGCAGAACTGATGTGATTTGCACCTATTGACTTGTTTGATAGTTACATACTTAGGTTCTTGCATGTGTTTCACCTTCCCTTAGCTTTAAATATATGATGATGCCTTGGTAAAAATGAATAGCATGTGGTATAACTCTTATGTCTCTAGTATAATTTGTATCGAGGAGGCTGAAAATCTTGAAGTTCAGGTATTTGAGCGTGTCAGACCTCATTCTAAACACTTCTCTACATTATGTTCGAGTGGTGAAATAAGAATTGATCCTTATGAGCATAAAAAAGAGTTAAGGGAAGAGGTAGATGAGCCTTATATTTTGAAATATTCAAAGTCATCTAAGCAAGGTGTCACTCCTCGGTCGAGAGCTAAAATATGCATGAGAATTTACTTAATTTTTGGCTAACAAGAAATTGTACCGTCCCAGGAGCACAATCATAAACTTGAATCAAAACTTGGGGTTCAATTCATAAGCTCGAGGTGTAGGCAGAAAATGGTTCACGTCGTGTCGCAACTTAAATCAGGCGCTTGTTGGGAGGCAACCAACTTGATTGCTTTTTTTATTTTTAGTTATTTTTTTTAATTATTATTTTTGTAGTGTCGTTTTTTATTTTTTAGGAGTATGGTAAGTAAAAACATTGGAAGGATGCAACAACAAGCCAGATGGTTAAAACTAATTCTGGGGTGCCCCCACAAAGAAAAATACTCGGGGAGAAGTTTGAGTCCCCCATGAGTACTTAGTGCTTCGGCCTTTGGCCCACCAGGGTGTTTTTTTTACCCTCTTCTTATTTATGTAGTTCATTGGGGATAATGTAAAATTTTAAATGCGGGGTGAAGAGATTGTTTGAGTGACTTTCTATGCTATTTTAATTGTGTTAGTTTAATTGATGAGTGTTTAGGAAAAAAATTTAGATTGTTCCCAACGATGGATCTCCTAGACAGTTTTGTTGAGGGATTTAATCCTCAACAAAAATTACAAAAAAAAATGAGATAATAAATTTTTTTTATCACGCCCAACTCTAGTCCTATAAAGGATAAATGGACGCAGTAAATATAATCCGGTATAAAAGTCCGGAGTCAAATCCCACAGAGAACTAAGATTTTGCTATAATTGTTCAATAACACCAAGAGGGCAAGCTTAAATAACTTCTAAGTTACTTAAACTAATTAACTAATGATTATCAAAAAGCAGTAGAAATTTATCAACAAAAGAAACTAAGGGTCGAAGACAAGATTGGAAAAGCCTAAAGTTATGATTTCCCCAATTGTTGGAATCGTTCCCGCTACGTTTCTTCCAATTTCACTTAAGTTTTCTCTATTGATCATGAGCACTCGACTTATCGTAATTATCTCTCGAGCAACTACAATAATGTACTAATCATATTCTCTCGAATTGTGTTACCTCGCACTTTTCACCGCTCACTATGACCACGTCAAAGCTTCATTATCTCTAAAAACCCGCTGTATTGATCTCTCGTATACCTTGGGAGTGACTTTGTTTGCCAACAACCTAAATATACACTCTTTCTCAACCAACACATAATAAATAGACATGGTCAATTGACGGTTCTATCGTCCAATAGGTTCCATCAAACCCTAGATGAGAAAGTTTAGCTACTCATAACTATACTAACAATCATGATAATAATTGAATGCATTAAAATACATATTAAGGAAGAACGAAAGAGAAACTCTTGTGATTCGTTACTTCCAAATTTTTGCGTAGCGTTCTTGCCTCTCCAATCAATCACTCCTTCAAAAACTAACTTTAAGAGGTATTTATATGATTGAGGTCGAAGTCTACACGTCCAAAATAGTGAAGAAATAAAAGTGACTCGGATAGCATCGGCGACGCGGGGCATTGTCAAAGACACCAACATTACTCCGCGAGGCACTGTCAGAGGTGCCAATATTTCCCCACGAGGCAGTGTCAGCGCCAATGATAGTGACATGGACAAAGCCTTGCACTGTCTATGGACATGACTTTTCATTGCCTTGCACGTCTTTTTTATTGCTCCATTTAGTAATTTTGAGATATCATTTCGTCTAGCTTTTCTCTGCTTTATGTCCAAGCATTCTTACGCATAAATGAACTCTATTAAGCTCAATTGTCACACAAATTAGCATCCAAATAATAAATAAATAAAATAAATAACGTTAAAATATATGAAATTATAGCACGACATCACCCATGAAGATTAATACTGTGGACATATCGACTAACATCAATTGCTTTCACATATTGCTGCCCTACATTAATTGTATAATCCCTTTTATAAAGTGAAATAAGTGAGGCATATGCAATTAGGTAACAGGTACTATTAATTTGTTATTGGCTGGCCAAGATTTTAGAATCATATTACAGAGGCCTTCATATTCAGAGCCAAAATAATTGAGCACATGATTCTCGAGATCACTTGTCTATTCTAGCTATATGACGTAAAACCTAATTCATACTATTTAACGTTTATACTAAATCAAATAATTTAATCTAACAGTTAAAATTCAATTAATTATAAATCAATTGATATATGTAAAAGACACCTATAAAATATTAGAACACTTCTCTATTTCATTTCTCTCGTTTCTCCATTATTCTCATCCTTCAATCTCCAAAAATTAAAACCTTATCCACTATAGTTTTGTAGTATGTAGTTAATCCCTGCAAAATTACTTTTTTATTTATTTATAATTGTTATTGAAAAAGCACTATACTGAAACTTGCTCCCAAGAATTAAGATGATTTTCTTGGTATACATTTTTATATTTTTAAAGAATATGTATGAGGCAATGATCAATCATCAATCAAATGTCAAACAATATTGGATCTTTTAACATCAATCATATGAGAAACATTGAATATTTCATATTCATACCAACTAGTAGCTTAGTAGGTGTACCCAAGAATAACTGTGGCATAAAATACTAAGAATCTAATTTAAGTTATTTCTAGTTGGTCCTTGGAGAATCTAAAATAATGTTGCAAGTATCTATTTCCGAAATAAACAAAACATTACTAGCTAATTGCGATAAAAATATCGTAGGACTAATAAAAGAATATCCATATTGATAGAACTTGAAATAGAAAAACTAACATTTTCGCAGATTATAAAAAACAGAAAAAATAAACGATGAAACAAAGAACGTGCTGCCGACCACAACCCACTAAAAGAAAAAATAAAAATAAAAACGAAAACAAATATTATTAAAAATACTCACCATCGTCATCATCATAAGAATAAAAGCTAAATAACTGAGCAACAACTTTACCTTGCATCAATCATTGTAACAAAGCTTTAGCCTCAACCAAAATGTTGCTACATTGTCCATAATTTTCGGCATTCACGTTTCAATAATTTACTCCAGTTTCAATATATGATATAATTACTCGGCATTCACGTTACATTCTCTGAAGTGTTAGGTCTAGGAAGCAAAAAGACTTAAAAGTACTTTTGTTGTTTCTTTTCTTTTTCAGTTGCATAGACTTTTGTTTATGTTCGTTCAGACGTGACGAAGCTTGTGGTTCGCTAGCTAGCATTTTATATATATTTTTTTTAAAGTATACTATTCCGATTTGCAGATCTACCATAGACAAGACTTTTAGAGGGGACAATTGTTTTCTCCACATGGTTCTTGTTCTTCCTAAAAATTACGTATAGGAGATAGACAAAATACTACTAAGAATCGAACTTACATCCATTAAATGAGAGACTCCCCCCTATACGGCTATACTACCAGGTAAATTCACAATAGGAGATTTTAGCCACCATGTAGTGTATGGGGTAAAATATTTTTATATTTAATACTCGCATAATAAAGTGACACATGGAGCCGAAAGCAGATAAAAAGTGAGGCAAATGACAATTTGGTCCGAAGCTAGCAATCTCATTTGTTCCCGAAGGAAATGATGTTCATAAAGACACAATAAATGTCTGTCACCCGGTTGTATTTAATGGAGAATTATTTATATCATTAAGTACGTAGTCCGATCTGTTACAGAGAATATGACATTCAATGCCTACCGTTACACACTCTTCAATGTCCCCCATAATAAGAGGGTTTTGATCCTAGGACCTTGTTCCCTAGGAAGAACTATAAGTAATGAGCTCAACAACCATTGTAAGGGACGAAAATTTTCTGACAAGCCTATACCACACACTGTTCAAAGCTTAATAATATTTTATCTTCTTGCTTATTAATATCATTATTGCGGCCTCCGGAAGCTCTGCTACCGGAACCAAGATTTCTATTGTCTTACCTTGATTTTAATGTTAGGTCTTATATTAACATTTAATTTATTTATCATTTTGGGATCAAATCGATTCACTTGTCTATAAATCACGTATAAATTAAACTGTACCATTTTACGGGTAAGCATCAAGCCTATACTACACACAGTTCAAAGCTTAATAACATTTTATCTTATTGCTTATTAATATCATTACTGCTGCCTCCGGAAGCTCGGCTCCCAGAATGAGGATTCTTATTGTCTTATCTCGATTTCAACGCTAAGTCTTATATTATCGTTTAATTTAGTTATTGTAACGACCCGGTCTGTCGTTACGTAGAACTTGCATTATAATTACTGTTATTGACTTGTTATAAGTTGGTTATACTGTTATTGATGTGTTAGAGTTGGTAGGCTTGAAATCGGAATGGTTGTGGTGAGAGTTTAGTCTCTTAGTCTTTAAAAATAGCCTTAAAGTGGAAAAAGTCAACTAAGAGTTGACTTATTGGTAAACGACCTAAGAATGCGGATTTTATGGCTCGGATAGTTTCGTTAGGATACTTGGGACTTAGGAGTGTGTTCGGAATAATATTGTGATGTCCGGTGTAGAATTAGGCTTGAATTGGCGAAAGTTAGTTTTTTGTGATTTGCGGTCGGCAGTAGAAAATAGGCTATCGGGGTCGGAATGGAATTCCAGAAGTTGGAACAGGTTCGTAATGTCATTTTGGATATGTCTGCAAAATTTTCAGGTCAATCAGAGTTGTTTTGGATAGTTTCGGCATCGTTGGTGGATTTTAGAAATTTCAAAGTTCTTAGGCTTGAATCCGATGTGATTTTGGTGTTTCGAGGGTGCAATTAAGTTTGAATGACCATTTATGATGTGTTGGTATAATTGGTAGGGGTCCCGAGGAGCTCGAGATTGATTTCGGGTGGTTAACGAACTCAATTGGACTTAAAAATAAGGTTGTTTTGCTGGTGTTTTTGCACAGGTATTTTACCCTATGCGTTCGCGGAAGATACCTCGCGTTCGCATAGGTGAATTTTGGGAGCTAGGATTTAATGTTGTGCATTCGAGAAGATAAGGGTGCGAACGCATAGGTTTAGGAAAGGGAAGTTGTGCGTTCGCGGTTAGGCTGGTGCGAACGCGGAGAGTAAATTCATCCGAGGGATCCTAGGCCATTTGGTCTATGCGTTCGCGGCCTAGGGGGTGCGATTGCGAAGGGATGACTGGGGAAGGCTGTGCGATCGCGGTGTGTTGACCACGATCGCGAAGGTCAAATGTGGGCCTGGGAAAAATAACGTTATGCGTTCGCGGGGTGTTGACCGCGATCGCAGAGAATAAAAATCTGGGCAGTTATAAAATAAACCCTCCGCGACCATTAACCCTTTTTACACAATTTTTGAACTGGAAGAAGCTTTTGAGGCGAATTTGAAGTGAGGAAATCAGTGTTCATCATATAGGTAAGTATTTTGGACATTAAAACTTGATTATAGGTGACTAAGGAACATAATCTCAGTGTTTAATTCAGAAAAATCATTAGAAAAAAGGGAGTTAGGGCTTGAGATTATGAGACCTTTAAGGGTCGATTTGAGGGGTCAAACGAATACCGATTTGCGCGTTCTTTATATGTACAGAATCATGAGATAACGAAGAACATTTTGGTATAAAAATTTCTGAGTTTCGAGACGCGGGCCCGGGGGTTGGGTTTTAGCAAATTTCGGCTTTTGAGCTAAAACTGATATTTTTCAATTGGAATTCATTCCTTAAGCACAATTGGATGATAAAAATCTGAATTTGGTAGCTTTGGAGCACTCGGGAGTTGATTCGAGAGGCAAGCGTATTGCGAAATAGTTTTCGGGCTAGTTTGAGGTAAGTAATGTCTTTAAATCCTGTCCTACGGGTATGAAACCCCGGACTCTGCACCCTTTCACGGATTTTGGAATGCAAAGGTTGGAACTTTGGAAATATATTCCCTATTTAGGCAACTATTGAGTTGCGAAATCGATTTTTGAGCCTATGCTTATTAGTATTGATATATTTTGATATGATTTGGGATGTAAGCCATGTTTGGGGCCTGGTGCCAAATTGTTTACCCCTTGGGGGGCTGTTTTTACTATATTCCTCACAAATATGTTATGATTTTCACTCAGTCTTTTCTTTATAATTTTTTTTGACACTCAGAGTATTTTGATACTATTTATTGAAAATGAAACACTATTTTTGGGTCGAGAACCCGATATATTTATGGCCTAAAGGGCATGTTGAGAGTGTCTGATTGAGTGAGGCTGCAGACCAATATTATGAGGATGCTATGATATGAGTGAGGTTGCAGGCCGATATTGTGTATGATTTATGCCATGTTGTGGCTTATTATAGCGCTTGGGTTATAGGAGCCCCTCCGGAGTCTGTACACACCCCTAGTGAGCGCAAGTACCTAATGAGTGATGTTGCCCGTTGCGCTGATACTGAGTGATTATGAGGTGGCATGATGGGATATTATTGAGTGACTGTGAGGTTGCCTGATGGGCTAATATTGAGTGACTGTGAGGTTGCCTGATGGGCTAATATGGAGTGACTGTAGGGTTTCCTGATGGGCTGATACTGAGATTGTTATGAGAAATGATTTTTGGCCCGAGGGGAAAATTTATGATAAATTTTACTGAGTTTTTGACTATGATTCACTTCGTTTTTCAAACTGATTTTACTGAGATATATTGATGTTATACTTGTTTCAAAGGATTTCTGGAAAACGGTTTTTGAACTTATGTATTTGATGAATACTTATGGTGACTTGGTGATTTACTGGTTTTTGTGAATTGGTGTATATGTGCTGTGTGTTTCGTATTTCTCAGACTATGATTTATTTTCATTACTACTGAGTTGGCGTACTCATCATTACTCCTTGCACCTCTGTGTGCCGATCCAGGTATTGATTCGGAGCAGTAGTCGTCCGAGTGCGTTATCAGCAGCTTTACGGGATTTCGAGGTAGCTGTCCAGCGTCCACAGCTTCTCCATTTCGCTTCCTTATTTAGTTTTAGCATTTCATTCCTAGACTTTATTTAAGACATTAGTAGAGTTAGCTTTATTTCGTAGATGCTCATGACCATGTTGACTCCAGTCTTGGGTAGGTTTTGTTTAGAGTTGTTTAGACTATTATTGGGGCGCTAAGACTTCAAGAATTCATTTTATGTTATGTTGCCGTTTGTTATTGAATTATGAATTTTTATAATAGAACAAATGCGTAGTATTGTGATTGTTGGCTAGCCTAGTTTCACGATAGGCGCAATCACGACTTGTTAGAATTTGGAGTCGTGACAGTTATCATTTTTGGGTCAAATCGATTCACTTATCTATAAATCACGTATAAATTCAACTGTATCATTTTATGGGTAAACAAATAGTTACACGACTTTGCAATCTTATTTCTGAATCATGTGATAAAGTTTTGTATGAATAGTATATTGTTTGTTCCATCAAATAAAAGAATTTGGTGTACAACGCTCATCTTCAATAATCATTTATTCAAACTTTGAGCTAATAAAACATTCGTCTAAAGGTTAACAAGTTAGGATGAAGGTATTCGATATCACCCGTAAACTCTATGCTAGCTCTGCCTCTAGAGTAAAGAGACCGATAATTCAGCTCGCTTCAATAGACATACATTGTTATTTGTGGCTTGAACTATTTCCTTGTATATTTAGGAAACCTATAATCCATGTACGTTTAGGAAAACTCGTTGTCCTAATATATTTGGGAAAGGAAAACCTATTGTCCTTGTCAAATTGGGAAACTTCCCTCTTATAGGTTTGGGACTATTAGAGATCTATATATAGGGGTTGTAGTTGGGATTATATAGATTGTATTGTGTTTTTCTTCTCATTCATCGTGAAAAACTCTCTCTGCTTATGCCCCAAAGATTAGCTTAGCCAAACTTCGTCAAATCCTTGTGTTGATTATTCTTCTCTATTTTCTTTGTGTGTGATTGTGTGCTAGTTAACCTACAATGTTCCGCAATAATTGGTATCAGATCAAGGTTCATGTTTTTACATATAATATAGAGTTAAGATGTCTTCATCATCTTCAATAAAGTACGAAGTAGAGAAATTTGACGGGGGGTTCTTGTTTCAATCTATGAAAAATTAGGATGAAATCGTCCCTGGTATTACAACGGATACGGAAGGCAATTGATGAGGATTTTTCTGAAGAGATAAAAGAGAGAGAAAAGGCAGACCTGAAGGAGAAGGCTTTGAGTGCAATCTTCATGAGCGTTACAGATAGTATTCTTCGGGAAATTGCTGAAGAAACTTTTGCAGCAATGGCACGGAAGAAGTTGGAAGATCTGTATTCTAAGAATCGCTGACAAACCGCCTCTACCTGAAAAATAGGTTATACAATCTTCGTATGAACGGAGGTACACTTGTTAAAACTTACATTGGTGAGTTTAATTCAATTATAATGGACATGAAAAACGTGGATATTAAAATTGAGAGTGAGGATCAGACCTTAATATTGTTATGTTCTTTACCACCGTCTTATGAGACTTTTGACGATAAGTTGTTATATGGAATAGACAGTATTTCACTGAAAGATGTTAGTAATGCACTAAAATCTAAAGAGTTGAAAAAGAGCTTCCCGTACAGCATAATTGAGGGTGAGGGTCTTGTGAGTAGAGGAAGAACACAACAAAATGACTTTAATAGAAAAAAGTCAAATGTGAGATCAAAGTCTAGAGCAAGGAAGCAAAACTATTATGAGTGCGGGGAGCAAGGTCACTACAAGAGAAATTGTCCTAAGCTGAAAGAGAGAAGAAGGAAACATAAAATAGATAATTCAGTAAATATTGTTGACACTGGTAATAACTCTGATGATAGTGACATGTAGGGGAAGTCTGTGATGTGAGTTCTAGTCATGGGTAGAATTCTTGGGTTCATGATTCTGGTGCTACTTTCCATTCGTATCCACACAAGAATTGGTTTGCAACTTACAAACAAATGAGTGGGTTTGTCTACATGGGAAACGATAATCCATTAGTAGTAGAAGGGATTGGTAACATCAAATTGAAAATGTTCGATGGAATTATCAGAAATATTGAGTGTTGGCATGTTCCTCGGATAAAGAGAAATTTGATCTCTCTTTCGGCTTTGGATGATCAAGGATATAAGTTTCACTTCGAGAATAGAATACTTAAAGCGTGTAAACGATCCATGGTACTCATGAACGGTAAACTGCATTCTAAATTGTATCATCTTTAGGCCAGTGTAGTTGAAGGGGAAGTTGTTGTAGCTTCAGGGAAAAGTGATCTGAATCAGTCTCAGTTGTGGCACTTGCGACTTGATCATTTGAGAGATAATGAATTATCTTTGTTGAGTAAGCAGAATTTGTTGAATGGGTACCATTGTCAAGTTTTGAATTTTTGTGAGCATTGTATGTTTGGTAAATAGACAAGAGTAAAGTTCAACAAGAAGCCGAGCACATGACCAGAGACAAGTTAGATTATATACATTCAGACATGTGGGATTCAAACAGAGTTCCCTCCAAAAATGGTGTCAGGTATTTTATGACTTTGATTTATGATTACTCAAGGATGATGTGGGTGTATTTTATGAAAATAAATTATGAGGCATTTCCAACATTTGTTAAATTGAAGACGATGGTTGAGAGGCAAACAGAGAGAAAAGTTAAGGGTCTTCGGACTCGCAAAGAGTTAGAATTTTGTAATTCTGAGTTCGATAGTTTTTGCAACAGAGAGGGCATAGTGAGACACTACACTTGTGTCGGAACACCACAACAAAATGGTGTTGCAGAACGTATGAACAGAAAGCTTTGTGATAGGGCACGAAACATTCTTTCACACTCATGTGTTAGCAAGAATTTTTGGGCTGAAGCAATCAATACATCTTGTTATTTGATCAACAGATCTCTATCCACAAGTATTGAGTTCAAAACTCCTTTTGAGATATGTTCTGGTTTGCTTGCTGATTATTCAAATTTAAGGATATTTCGTTGTCCCTCTTATGCTCATGTGAGGGATGGAAAACTTGAGCCGGGAGCAAAGAAGTGCATATTTCTTGGGTATGCAACTGGAGTGAAAGGTTATAGGTTGTGGTGTACATATCAAAAGACTCAAGGTTAATTTATCAGTAGGGATATAACATTCAAAGAATCTACATCACTGGACAGTCAGAGGGAGAAGGCAATAGTAGAACTGATCGTGGTGTCAGTGACTGCATTAAGCTGGATATTGAATCTCCACTATCTCATCCCAGTACGTAGTTCTAAAGTAGAGAAAGCGGAGGAGGTGCAAAATATTAATCAAGATGATAATGTTGATGCACATGCACAACAACCATATATCATTGCAACAGGAAGGGCGGAGAGAGTGATCTACCGACCGCAAAGGTTTGCAAACATAGTTAATTGGAATCTTCTTGGATATACGAATGCTATGGGATTTGCTTTGGCAGTTGCAGAGACCGTTGATGTGTTTGAGTGGTATAGCTATCCAAAAGCTATTCATACTACATAACCAAATTGACGGATTAGTGTTATGGCTAAAGAGATTGGGTCTCTTAAAAAGTTTAGGTGTTGCCAAGACTTGGTTGATGTATGCGGCAATGGGTAGAGACCTTGTGAGGGCTGAGGGCAAGGTAGAGAGACGTTGTTCCTGTTGATGTAGAGAATTCAAACCAAGGGAAAGATTTGTTATTTGTGGCTTGAATTATTTCCTTGTATTTTCAGGAAACTCATAATCCCTATAGGTTTAGGAAAACACATTGTCCTAATAGATTTGGGAAAGAAAAACCTATCGTACTTGTAAACTTGGGAAACCTTCCTATTATAGGTTTGAGACTATTTGGGATCTATAGGGGTTGTAGTTGGGGATTCTATAGATTGTATTGTGCATTTCTTCTCATTCATAGTGGAAAACACTCTCTGCTTCTGCCCCGATGATTAAGTTTAGCCGAACCTCGTTAAATATTTTTGTTAATTTTCTTCTTATTTGTTTTGTGTGTGATTGTGTGCTAGTTAACCAACGATCTTTCGCAACAAACATAATTATTAATCACATGAATAGTCTACCCCGACTTCGTAAATCTTATTACTGAGTGATGTGATCATTTAATTAATATAGTTACTACATTGACAATTCCGTCATATTGTAGTTAGCCTAATGGTTAAAAAGTCACGATGAAGGTATTGGGACCAAGAGACACTAAAATAACCATATAACCAACTACCAAAATTTAAAAATTCTGTAGTGCCCAATAGTCGCAAATTAAAACAAAAGATATAACGTACGAGGAAATAGAAAAACCTAGTTGGATCAGCCCTTTATAAGTAATGAAGTATAATTGGCAGTTCTTAGTAGTAGGAGTAATAGACAACGGCAGATTTGTTGAGATTGTGGACTTCAATATACTTACGTCTGTCGCATCTTTTCTAGCTTCAGAAGTTAGCACTCTTTTATAATATACTTCGTTTTCAACCAAATAAAAAGAAAAGAAGTGAGCACTCTATACGATGAAAGAAGTTTCAAACACTTACAGAACTGTCTTAAGAAGAGGCAAAGTATGAAAAACATTTTAATACTCCCTCCGGCCCACAATAAATGACCAATTTATTTTTGGCACGCCCATTAAAAAAAATATTAAATTCTATACAAAAATACCTAGTATGATTAAACTATCCTTAATTAAATATTTAATGCGAGGAGTAAGAAAACTTTTTAAGAATATTTACATAAGGGTTAGTTTGTAAAAACAAATTGAATTCTTGATTATATAATTGAACATTTATTTTGGACCAAAATAAAAAGCTAATTGATTGTGGAGCAGAGAAGAATTTTTTTAATGTTTTGTAGGGCATCTTCTCAAAACTGTATTAGACTGGCACAAATGACTTTATTTAGTTACTTCTCACAGGCATTTGTTTGTCCAAGATTCTACAGTTTTGGCCTTATACAGGAGTTGCGCACATGATTCATAGTATTTCCTTTTTGGGTGATTCATATTACGGATTGGAGAGTGAGGAAAAGGGATAACCCGCTTCAAAGAATTAAGAAAAACGACAATTTAGTGCGTGAAGTATTTCGCGTTCACCCAATGTCCTTGAAAAGGCTGTCCCCGATGAGGTGTGATGTAGACAATTTGTTTTGACGAAAGCATCGATATAATTAATCTCGAATCGAAATCATACAAAAATAACTGAATAAAAAGGACAAAAAAAAGAATAATAAAAAGGGAGTAGGCAGGAGAGTTGTGATGAGTAGTAGTCATGTGGTTTGACAAAGTCATCCGCGTAAAGACTGAAAGAGTATGGGCAACCAAAACGTGATACTGCTGGGATAGTGCATCAAATAATAGTTGTAAGTTGTTGGTGATATAATAATTTGAATTTGAGGGGTTAATAACACAAGTGGTGAATGGTGATGGTGGATAAGATCATATGATATACACTGATTTATTTGACGTGGATGGACGTAGGATTTGATATGTACAATATAATTGCCCCACCCCACTTATACCACCCCCACCAAACCCCTTTATTAAACACCCTTAGGGCTACTCTTTCTGCTTATATATATGTGTGCTTTGCAACATAAAGTTCCACACAAGAAAAGAGAGTATTACTAGTAATTCTTAGCTACTAATTAATTCCAATTCTTACCTTTTGTTCAAGTGTTGAATTAACATAAAAATTAGAATGGGGCGAGAGATAGTGAAAAGTGAGTTGGGTGATGAAGAGACAACCTTCAACTGGTCATCAGATTCATCATCAACAACATCATCCTCATCTGATGATGAAAAGAGGATGCCTTTGTTGGCATTGAACCATGTTTCCTATGTCTGCAAATCTGTTGCCAAATCTGCCCAATTCTATGAGCAAGTTCTTGGTTTTGTCCTTATAAAAAGACCCTCTTCCTTTGACTTTGATGGAGCTTGGTATGAATAATTATAACACACATTCTCTCTTTAATCTGTTTTTTACTTGCATTTATCCTTAAGACTCGAGTTCTAAGCTCCTGTTATACACGTGATTTAGCAAATGGTCAAACTATATTATCTTACTTACCTTGTATTTTTGTAAGAGACTATTATTCTAAGATTTGAAAATTAGATTAACGATAACAAATCTGACAATTTGGGTTGATTTTTCAGGTTGTTCAACCATGGAATTGGAATACACTTGTTAGGAAAAGAAGATGTAGAGTCAAAGAAGGGAAAGATTAATCCAAAAGACAATCACATTTCATTTCAATGTTCGGATATGGACCTCATTATTGAAAGATTGGATGAAATGAAGATCGAGTATGTAACGGCAACTGTGAAAGAAGGTGGAGTCACTGTAGATCAACTCTTCTTCCACGACCCAGATGGAAACATGATTGAGATCTGCAATTGTCAAAATATTCCAATTCTTCCACTTTCCTCTTGCCCTCTCAAGAAGTTCACCAATATTCCAACCTTCAACCAAACAGTGCCTAATTCCTTTTACGGTATGTACATTACCTATAGTAGTTCAAAAAACTTTAGTTTTAAAACAAAAGCACAAATATTCTTACAAAAAAAAACTCATAAATAATATTTATACTGTCAGCGTATAGAAAGTTAAACTAATTTGTAATCCAACTTTACTAGTACTGGAATGAATTATATATTTGCTCTGGAATGCAATTTGACAGCAAATTGTAAAAAGTTTAAACATCAATTAGATTCTCATAATATAATTCTAATTGATTTGATTGTAAATGCAGAAAATGGAAACACAGCTGCAAAGATGAGCTGCTCAGGAGAAGTGGAATCTCTGATGATGGAAAATTTAGCTTTGGACATGATAGATATTTGTTTTTGAGTCATGATATTGTCGGCAAAAGAGTGATTTTTACCCCTCATAAATTTCCAACAACCCAAACATACCGTAAAAATCCTTTTTGTAATATTATTATTATTATTATTATTTATATATGTACCAGTATGTGCAGAGAGCATTAAGCACATGCATATAGTATTTCTACCCTAGGATTTTGATTCTGTTAAATGCATGATTCTGGCTGTTCATATCAAAAAATAAATGACAGATGGCATGTTATGCGTTCTAAGGAAGTCAATTCTTATATTTGATTTATTGCATTGTTTTGTAATTACTATTATGCAATCCCAAATATTTAATAAAATAGAGCTATTGATATCTACAATCAAAACGAAAAACAAAGGCATTTGACACTTTCGTTCCGACCCTAGCAACTCGAGGATTTGGCCAACTCTAAGAAATGATTTGCTTAATAAAGCTATAAATGAGCGCTCCCACACCGTTGGCTACTCTTTCCAGTTCACCAATTTGCTTTTACCAAATCCATTAAAAAAATATTAAATTTTATATAAAAATATCTATTATAACTAAACTATCTCTAGTTAAACATTTAATGCGAGGAGTGAGAAATTCTTTAAGAATATATACATAGGGACTATTTTATAAAAATAAATTGAATTCTTTTTTTATTATATAACTGGTCACTTATTGTAAACCAGAGGGAACAATTTATTACCCTCTTGACCACATTTAAGGAGGAACCTCTCTTTATTGGCCACAATGATTAATTGGGAAAATTAATGTTTGGTTAACGTAATTTAATAAAAGTATGCGCGATCACTGAAACAGGTAACTTGCAGCCGTCTTTCATAAAACAACTATACTATATAGATACTCAACAGGGGCGGAGTTAGTGTGTTGTGTGGGGGTTCGGCCTAATTCAATAGCTTCGAATATTGTATTTATTTTAAAAAATTTATTATATATGTATAAATTATTAATTTAGAACCCATAATTTAAAACGACAAGTATCCGAACTCGTACGTTTGAAATCCTGACTCTGACTCTGACACTCAACTATCTCATCCAGCAAATAAATATATACAGACGAAATAAACAGTAAGGGTTATACTTAATACTTATCATTCACTTAATACCAGTGTATACATTCATTTAAATTATGTTGAAAATCACGATAATTCACTAAAATAAAGTAATATTTACATTTTCTGTAATAAAAATAAGTAAGTAAAGTGACTTTCATAAATAATTTTCATTAGTTCAGTGACGTTCTTCTGAGGAATGGACTCAAGAAGAAAGCTAGAAAGTGAGAATTTAGGTTTGAAAAAAATAGACTGAATGCCAAGACACTCTCAACTAGAAAATAAAATAAACTTTATGATTAGAGATTTAGATAAGTTAGTGAATGTTGCAACTATATTTCAATTTTCCATAAATTTGATATTAGATGTCATAACACAAACAACGATAAATCTCTATCTATCAAAAACTAATCCGTTGAATTTTGATGCCCCTGGGATGGAACCAGAAGCTTGTGTATGGCTCGACCAAACTCAATAGTTATTGCATAAATAATATATAATTTGAAGTATGAATTCAAATAACAGTTCATCCAACCATTTAAATTAAAAATAGCCGTAGGAAGTATATCATATGTATAATTTATGTATAATTATGTATAATCTATTTATATGCCTATAAAAAATAAACAATGAATATTGCCGGCTATTTGTATAAAAAACCCAATCCTTAATAATTTTATATTAAAAAATTTATTAAATTTACAACTAATTATTATCGCGGAAAGTCATCATATTTAAAATTCAGAACCCATTAAGTTAGTGTTTGGCTATAGATTCCCAAATTTGTTTTGAAAAATCTAATTTGGGTGAAGTTTGGTTTGAAGATGAAAATGTGTTTGGACATACGTTTTCAAAACATATTTCTCAACTTTATTTTGGAAAAACATGTATAAAATTCTCAAATTTTGGGATTTTTGCCCAAAATAAGCAATTGGGGTGATTTTGGGATTTGAAGTTTGGGATATTTTGGCAAAATGTGGGCAAAAATTATGGCTAAACATGAGTTTTCCAAATAAATCCCAAATTTATTTTGACAAAATTCATGATCAAACGGGTCCTAAAATTCTAGTTCTGAATGGCCCTTTTCAAAGGCGTAGCCAGGAGTTCCATTAATAGAATTCAAATGTTAAATAAGTCAATAAATTTTTTGTCGATGAATGGTATATCAAAATTTTAAGATCAAATTACGCAATATTTAGATAAACAATAAAATACTTTTAATAGAACTATAATTTTATAAATCAAAATTAAAATTATATAAAGACAACATTAGAAATTTTACGAATAAAAGTAAGCATAAAACTAAAGAAAAGAGAGAACCGAGAGGACTTATAGTTGTAGAAAGCTTTAGTTGAAGAAATTTTAACAGAGTTTGACATTTATATTATAAAATTTATTTTAAAAACAAATTTTTGTTAAAAAGTAATTTTAAGATTAGTTGCTTATTTTTCCACAAAGTTTAAGTGTTAAGCGTTTTTAGAAAATATTTTAGATTGAAAAAACTAATCCAATAGACTAGACTTGGTGGTTTTTAAGTAGTTTTGATAAATAAAATGGGCAAAACTTTGAGCCGGTGAATAATACGTCAGTTTGATTATTCTGAACAAAAATATTTAAAATAGAATATATATAATTATATAAAGTAGATTTATTTATATACATAACATATAGTAGTAGTATAATTTTTTTATCAAAGGTGTCTACTTGACCATCCTTCGCCACAGGATGCAATGGCGAATCTACATAGACACGTGCGGATGCTTCAGCATTCATTACCTTTGATCATATTTAATAATTTTGTATAAATAATTATAATAATATTAAGATAAATATTGAGTGAGTAACTATAAATAAATTATTTTTTCTGTTTTTATAAAAAAAATTAATTGATGAACACGTATAACTTTAAAATTCTGGATGGCCACGCCGCTGCTAGTGCTTTGCCTGAATGCTGCTTCCTCTTTCGTGTTTCACGTTTTATCGACAAGTGTTGTGAAAAAGTACGAGAAGGACCCACCACGTGATCCATTAACTTGATATACGATCGTACATTTTTGACAGCTCATATTCAAGGACGTTTTTTACTTTGTTATTTTGTCGCCATTAAGTTACTACTAGTATTAATTAAGGGTGAAAAGGAAAGCAGTTCTATTTTGGAAAATTCTGGATTTGAAGACACCATGAAACGAACTGTCTAGAAGAAGAACATGCTAGTACTCCTATATCCCTGCTGTATACATCATACATCCAATTAGTAACAAGTGTCCCAATGCAACTTAAATGGGGAATAAATATTTACGCACTACAGAACGGAAAATATTATTTTCATTTATTATTTATTTGTTTTTCTATGACTTGTATAATTACCAAATTAAAAATTGTTTTATTTATAATTACTATGTTTAATTACCTGATTGAAAGAAATAAATGAGTGAAGGAGTGCAGTATAGTTGGAAACAACTTAATACTTGCATTGCGATATTTTCTTATGTAGTTAAGGGGCGCAGCCTTTATCTAAAACGTCTATTTGAGCTATTGAAGAGAGGATCAACTGAAAGATACATCCAAGTGACAAGGGTTCTACTGCTAGAATTTTTTCCCTTTTTTTTTAACCGGTATTAAGTGCTCAATCCGTTCACTCTTATTTATTCATAATGGAATTTACACGCCAGTTAAGAAGTAGCAGATAAGTGCATATTTTACCATAATAATAATAATATCATCGTAATTTGTGAAACGAATAATTATTAATGTTTACTCTAAAAATGGATAATAATTAAATTTATATGTGATATTAAGGATATATGGATTAATTCAATTCAAATGATAAATAATGTTACATCAAACAAATAAAGGACGTAGTAAATTGTCAAACCAATTAAGAAAAATGACCCCAGACTCAGTAACATCTAAATGAAATGCATGCCTTCGGTTTACTTGTCAAACCAATTTATATCTGATACCGAAGTTTTGGGATTCGAATCGGACCTGCGGGACGTGGCCCCGTTTCTTCCGAGGGCAGGTGTTTTGTCCGGACCCTGACTTGAAGGGCTCCTTGCCCCGATTCCGGCTCCTTAATGTCATGTCTCTGCTCTATTTACTTCATCGAGAACCAAGGTGTCCAACGGGCTCGGTTTCATCCGTAAACAGATAGTTCCCTCGTTTCTCGGAGAGAAAGTTTACAGAAACGACGAAAAACGACACATGCACTTTGATTCCTTCTTCAATACGTCGTGACAGAAGTAACAAAGAATCTGAAACGTCTCGGCAGTCGTGTCGTTATGATTTCAAACACGCGTCAGCCATCGGCGGGTTATCCCTAAATGCGTAACGGCGCGAAACCTCTATAGATATTTTCCTCCCTCATTCATTTTTTACCTTTTGGCCATGATTCTACCTTCGAGTTTTCAGGATATCACTCTCCTTCTTCACACTTTAATATTTTTATCTCCGTTCTTCAAGACTTCTTAGTAAGTTGCAAGTTTTTACCTAATTTTTACCCAAATCAACGCACTTGACTTTTCATTCTTCATACCTTTCAAGCTTTTTCCAGATAACAATGCCTAAAACTTTCAATTATGTTACCCAACAAGTTGCTTTTCTTCTTCGCACAGACCGCTGAAATTGAGGAGGCCACTCCCGATGTGGTCGTCCTCGAGAGATTCGCTCCTTGCGCGGCTCCCGATGACCGACACTAATAGAAAAATGCTAAATTCCGACCAAAATATCCGACTGAATTTCTTTTTTTAGGAAATTTGCGATGGAATTTGTCGGAATTTTCAAAAAAGATATCTCCTATTTATTTTTTAAAAATTTCGATCACATTTCCGACCAAATCGTTTGCAACTTTTGGCAGAAAATTTATTTTGACTTGTTTGACTTCATTTCCGACTGATTTGGTAGGTAGTTTTAAAAAAATAAAATAGCAATTCCGGCCGAATCGGTCGATTTTTTTTTAAAACCCTACACCCCGTCCCTAAAAAATAGAAGCTTACTTTTCTTCCTCCTTCTTCTCTGATCTTTCCCTCTCGTCCAGAAGCTCCTCTCTCCTTCTCGTCCGAATCGGTTTGCTCTCTCTTCTCTCTTTCTCTCGTTTCCTCATCCCCTCTCCCTCTCCCTCTCCTTTCTCCCCCCCTTTTCCCCTTAATTTTTTTAATTTTTTTATCTGTTTCGCAGCAGTGGTTGGCGGCGGCGGCGGCTCCTCGGTCGACTTCTTCGGTATTTTTTACGTTGAGGTAAGTATTTCATTGACATATATATATATATCTTATTTTCATTGTTAAATTTGTAGTAATTTTTCATATATGAACATACTAGCTTGTTGAAGTAAGTATGGTTGAAATTTTAGGAATTTTAATTTTTTAATGATACTTAATATAAAACAAAAAGAAATAAGAATATGGCGAATTAGGTATGATTGAAATTTCGGGTTAAACAAGAATATGTTAATAATACATGTCCACTCATAAACCCGAATATGAATTTTATGTTAAACAAGTGATTCACTAAGCTTGTAAGCTAGCTTAATCCAACCATAAAGATTAGAAAATTATTTATAAAAAAAACTAGCTTCCTTTTGGCTTATTCTCTCTACTTATACAAATAATAATAATAATAATAATAATAATAATAATAATAATATTATTATTAAACATTATAATATCCTTAAAAAATTAACTTTGCACCTATTAATCTCTTCATCCCAAAATGATTTGCAAAGTTCAAAATACTTTGATCAAATTATTTAACTAGTAGTGTGAAATCAAACATTGATTCTTTAATGTTTCAAAATAAAATTTAAATATTTAAAACAAACTATACTATACTTCCAAAAGTATCTGGAACTTTTCCAAAAGTTATAATCAAAGAAACATATAAAATAATATAGCAATATTTCTATATTCACTTTTTAGAATGATATTAAATTCAAGTTTTTTTCAATTTCAACATTAAGATTAATTTATAAATTTGAGAAATCATTAATTAATTTGGATTATATGAACATTTAAGAAGCTATTCAAATTTAATTAGTATATCTAGAGACTTATATTATTTAGAATAGGAATTAATGTGAATTTTGAGTGTTAAAAAATATTAATTTAAAGAATAAAATATATTAAATAAAGTATTTTGACACAATGATATGTATATTTCTAAAAGGAGCCTTTGAAAGAGTATAACTTTGTTACCAGTTTAAATAAATCAAATTATTTTAAATATCTCATTTATAGATATCTATTTGTGTAGATGGAATTTGTGCATCATAGATGGATGATAGGAATTATCCTAATCGTACGGGGTTGAGGGATGAATTTATTGAAGGGGTTGCTGAATTTATTGCTAAGGCTCAAACACTTGATGATTTTATTATTGGAGGAAGGATTAGGTGTCCTTGTGTGAAATGTAACTGTGTTAAGTTATTGAAATCAACCGAAGTTAAAGTCCATCTCTACAAGAAAGGGTTTGTAAAAAATTATTATTTTTGGACTGTTCATGGGGAGCATCATGCTAGTTTAGATGATGTTAACTTTCATAATTCTTTTGGTGGTGAGCGTATCCACATTGTGGAGCATAATGTTGAAAATTCTCGATACAATGAAATGATGAGGGATGCTTTTGGGACATTTTCTGGGGTTCAATCCGAATCAAATGATGAGGCTAAGCGTTTTTATGAACAATAGTGGAAGCTAGTCGTCCATTGTATGAAGGCTCGGTACATTCCAAGTTGTCTGTTGCGGTTAGATTGCTAAGTATTAAATAGGATAGTTCTATTTCCCGCGGGCATGGAGTCTATTATTGAGCTTATGAATGAAATGAATCCAAGTAACATTGACTTACCAAAATATTTCTACACTGCTAATAAAATTAGTTTCTAAATTGGGTCTTTCATCGGAGAGAATTGATTGTTGTGAGAAAGGTTGCATGTTATTCTATAAGGATGACGCATATCTAGAGAACTGTAAATTTTGTAATCAGCCTCGTTTTAAGGAAGTCACAAATGCCAATACAAAAAAGAAAGTTCCAGTTAAAGTGATGCATTACTTACCTCTTATACCTAGGTTAAAGAGGTTGTATGCATCAATGAGCTCTGCTCCTCATATGAGATGGGACTACGAACATAGAAGGCCACCTAGTATTCTCTGCCATCCGTCAAATGGAGAAGCGTGTAAGCATTTTGATAGGGTGTTCCCCGAGTCTGCTAGTGAACCAAGAATCATTAGGTTGGGATTATGCACATATGGATTTACTCCATTTGTTGTCTCTGCTGCACCATATTCATATTGGCCAGTATTTGTTACTCTGTATAATCCTCCGCCAGATTTGTGTATGACAAGTCTATATCTGTTCCTAACTTGTGTTGTTCCAGGTCCATGCAATTCGAAAAGTTTGATTGATGTATACTTGCAGCCTTTGATTGATGAGTTACAATTATTATGGCATCAAGGTATGGAAACATATGATATATCAACCAAACAAAACTTCAGATTGCATGCTGCTTTGGTGTAGACTATAAATGATTTTCCTGCTTATGGAATGTTGTCCATGGTGGTCGACTGCTGGAAAGTTAGCTTGCACTTGTTGTATGGAAGACACAAAAATATTTACTTTGAAATGTGGAGGTAAAAATACATGGTTCGACTGTCGCCGTAGATTATTGCCAATGAATCATGAATTTAGGCGAAACACAAGTGCATTTATGAAGAACCGAACTGATTTTGAGGAGACACCGGCATACATGTGTTCAGATGAAATTTGGAACAAAGTAAGGGATCTACCTAAAGTAACAGAGTCTCCGCCATCTAAGATACCATGTTATGGTGTCACATACAACTGGACTAAATGGAGCATATTTTGGGAATTACCTTAGTGGAAGCACAATCTTCTTCGGCATAATATGGACGTCATGCATATCGAGAAAATTTGTTTTTGACAACTTGATTAACACTATTATGGATGTTACTAACAATACAAAAGATAACTTGAAGGCCAGGATGGACTTAAAGGAATATTGTAGGCGAAGTGAGTTGTATCTGACATACTTTAATAACAAGATTAAGAAGCCAAAGCCAGTTACACGTTCACCTTGGATGAGAGAAGATAGATTTGTAGTTGGGTTAACAATTTGAGGATGCCTGATGGGTTCACATCCAATTCATCCAGGTGTGTTGAAATGAAAGAAGGGATGTTGGCGTCAAATGAAAAGCCACGGTTGTCATATTTTCATTGAAGCGTTGATGCCTATTGCGTTCAATACATTCCCTGATCAAATATGGAAACCGATTATAGAGATAAGTTATTTTTTCAAGGATTTATGTTCTAGCACATTGAGGGTGGAGAATTTAATTTATATGGAGAGTAACATTATCTTAAATTTAAACAAGCTCGCAAAAAATTTCCATATTAATTTAAATAGATTTAATGGAACATCTTCCAATTTACCTTGCACAAGAGGCACGACTTGGAGGGCCAGTTCAATGTAGATGGATGTATCCCTTCGAGAGGTAATGAAATTTAATCATTTAACTTTTGTATTTACTTTAAAGATTGTTTCGTCTAAAAATAACACTATGCAAGACTATTGTCAAATGTAAACGGACCATAAATAATAGATCGAGAATTGAAGGTTCGATATGCGAGGCATAAGTGGCTAAAGAAGTATTTTATTTTTGTTCATACTATTTTGAACATGATGTGCCATGTTTGAGAAATAGACCGAATTGGCATGACGATGGAGGAGAAATTGATCCTTTGGCACCACCCTTTTCTATTTTTAATCAACCAGGTAAATGAGGTCCAAAAAATAGTCCAAAGCGAAGGTTGTCTGAGATGGAGCTAGAGTCAGCTACAACACATGTATTGTTGAATTGACCTGAGGTCCAACCATATTATAGGTAAGTATATGTTCGTATATATTACGGACTTTTATATTAAATATACCATTGATTTAACTAATAAATATTATAATAGCAGTTACTTTGTGGGTACATATGGGCAAAATATTATTTATCCAAAGTTTTCAGAGTGGTTTAAAGAATTTGTAAGTATTACTTCTTATTTAACATGATTTTTTATTATATGTAAATTAATTATAAATAATTTTAAAATTCTAAATTATATTTAATTATATATATAGGTTCATGATCCAGCTAATGGCATTAATGACCCATTTTTACGTGATATAGCTTGGAGACCTGACCCTAGAGTAAGAATGATGTCTAAATACTTGGTCAATGGGTACAAGTTTCATACAGAAGAATGATCTAATGGAAAGAAAACCGACAATGGTCGGGTGTGAGTGAAAGGTGATGGAGATGCTGATTATTATGGTGTGCTAAGAGATTTTGGAATTGAAATATGTTGTAGGTTGGCCGAAGATAATTTTGGTACTCTTTCGATGTAAATGGTATGATCCAACACCGAATAGAGGTACAAAGGTGTACGTTTAATACAAAATAGTTAAAATTAAACACACGGGGCAATATAGACTTTATGATCCCTTTATCATTGCACCAAAGGTGAAACAAGTGTATTATACTCCTTATCCTTTAAGCAAGAATAAGTCTACATGGAGGGTAGTTTTTAAAACAAAGCACATGGATAGAGTGGTAGTCGAAGATGCATTAGATGTGGCGTACCAGAATGACATTTCAAATGTTGAATCAATAGTGGATGATGAATTACATCATAATAAAGGGATATATAAAGAATTTGATCCTTCTGTCCTTGCTACAAATGAGGACAAAGATAGAGGTGTTGAACATGAAACAAGTGATGAGGAAGAATTACTAGATGAAAGTGAAGCAGGCGATGATGAAGACTTAAATGATTACTATGAAGATAGCGATGAGTATTGACTTGTTATTCCTTTTTAGGTTGTTCTTCCTTTAATCATTTAATATTTTGTATAATTGTTGTATGTTTTTTATGACATGTTAAACATTTTATGTTATTCCTTTAATTATCTATTACGTTGCAAAATTATTTTATATTTTTATGACTTGTTAGGTTGTTTATTTATTTATGTAGTCGTTTAATTATTTTATATTTATTGTCACTTGTTGTATTTTTTATTTTGTATTTTATTATGATTATATTACAGATATGGCATCTAAGTGGGAGGACAGGATGAAATCTAAGAAGAAAAAACAATATGTTCCAACTTCCTCAGAGTATGCCAAATATGAGTCATCCTCTTCCTCATCCTCCTCATTCGACTTCATTGCCATTCGACTTCATTGCCATATACCATGTTCACTATCCCCCATCCATCTAATAATTCAGTTCATTATTATTCTATTCCTGTCAAAGATAGTGAAAGTAACACCGTTTTTAATTTTGTACCCACATCTTCTATACCATCATCTTCACCGGGCTTTCATGGTAGTCAGCATGGTGGCTCACCAGTTGCTGCACCCCCGGGCTTTTATGGTAGTCTGCATACTGGCTCACCAGATGCTGCACCCCCGAGCTTTCATGGTAGTCAACATACTGTCTCACCAGCTGCTGCACCCCCGAGCTTTCATGGTAGTCAGATCGTCTTTTGTTGCTCCATCATCTTCCAGTCCATCATCATCATCCATTCCTAGCATATCTAGGTTGGATATTGGAGGCTCTCGCCCAGCTACATCTAGTGTTGCTTCTTCACCATCTAGTACACGCAGGCAGAATCTTGGAGGGCGTGTACAATTTGATAGTTATAATTGATTGATAATCGTCCCCACGAGGATAGGTAAGAAGGTTCTTATACTAATTTTTATGTTTTGAATGTACTTTTAGATATGTTAACATTAAGGAATATTTATTTGCAATTAAAACTTTTGAAATTTTAAGATGTTTATTAATTATATATATGTTAACTTTAATGCAGGTTTTGCCATCCTTTCAGACTACAGATTTGGTTACAGATTCTTTGAAGCCATTTTATCATGAGTCGTGGACTTCTTGGAGAAAGATACCGTACAACATTAGAGAGAAAATGTGGAATCACTTTAGGGTAAAAATTAATTATATTTATTTAATAATTATCGCCTTCATCTAATGTTACTTTTTAATATTGCAGACAAAGTATACATGGCATCCTCAACATCAAAATGATTAAAGATACTATGTTTGCGGTTCGGAATTCCGGTAAAATGCCGGACTGGTTAAGAAAAAATATTTGGGATAAACTTCTTGAGAAATGGAATACCTCAGAATGGAAGGCAAAGAGTGAACAAGCAAAGGCAAACTGTGCCTCTAGTAAAGGTGGCTCGTTGCACACAGGAGGTTCGATTACTTTTGTGGCCCATTAACTAAGATTAGTAATTACTTATAAAAAAATTCTTAGTTTTACATATAGAATTTTACGTTTGTAATGTCTAACTCATACTTTTTGTTATGAAGAAAAAGGAAAGAGGGCGAGATATGAGTCACACTGAGGTCTTCCAGGAGTTGCATAAGAAAAGAAAGAAGGATGGTACAAGAGAACACTGGGTGGAGACGCGTGCATCAAACACATATGTAAAATTCTAACTTCATAATTATTTATGGTTTATTAATATTAGTTTGTTTACATAATAGTTATGTTTTTCATTTAAGGAAGATTATCATAAAAGGTTGGAAGAATGGCAACAAACTCAGCCTCCTTCAACTAAACCACCACATGATAATATGGCTTCATTGTGGATAGAGGCAACGAGTGGAGTAAACAAAGATAGAGTCTATGGACTAGGAGTACGTCGACCTACATGTCATCCAAACCCACTCTTAGCCAATTCGTCTTCTTCTCAAAATCAAGAACAGATGGAAGAGATGAGAAACGAAATTCGCGATTCGAAGCAACAATTAGACTCCCAATAAGGAACATTTGTTAAGATGCAGAAATTCATGAGAAAACACGGGCATGATTTAAATGATGATGAGGATGTACAAACTGTAACTGATGTGTAGTTATTTAGTTGTGATGTTTTGGTTGATTGGTAAACTTGGTTGTGAGAGACAACTTTATGTGTTATTTTTAAACTTGAATATGGGCTACTATTTGGATGTTTTTATGCCCAAAATTGTTGGGTTTAATGGTTGGTATTGTTAGTTTAAGTTGTGTTAATGGTTGGCATTGTTGGTTTAGATTGTGTTAATGTATTGTTGGTTTGGATTATGTTAATGTATTGTTAGTTGGTATTATTGTATTAATGTATCTGTCACGACCCGTTTTCGGGTTGTGATGGCGCCTGTCGTGGAACCAGGCTAGCCAACCGTTACAACAATACTTAATTCATTTACTAGGGAAATTTTACTCATCATTGGCTAAATTCATAGAAATACAGACATTTTTAATCATTTAAAACAGTCTAACAACGAAATAAGCTCCAACAATCAACCTAGGATCTGGAGTCACGCAGTCATGAGCTACTAACATCAATACAACTGAGAATAATAATACTGAAGTGTTAAATTTCCAATTTCTAATACAGAACGGAAGAATAGGGAAAAGAGGGACGGGACAGCGAACGCCAGCTGCTACCTCGTCGGCTCTGAGAGAATAGCTGTTATCACCACTCCGCGTCGAATCTCGCTGCACCTGGATCTGCACACACAGTGTGCAGGTAAGTAACGAAAACAACCTACGGTCTGAGGAGGTAGTGACGAACTCAACCTCCGTAAATCACAGTTCAAATAATGAATATTTCAGGAATAACCGAGTATATCAGTGACAATATCCGTAAATAACAATTAAATGCCATGTATGTATTATGCAACTCTCACAGGTAGTCCTCTCGGTACACATAATTGGCCATTGGCCCAGGGAAATCCATCCCGTAACATGTACGACGTGGTGACTCAGTCACTAAGTACCGAGGGAGAAGGCCAATTCAGCCTTTCGGAGAAATCCATCTCTGGGATATCACNACTGTGCGCTCACTGGGGGTGTAAAGACTTCGGAGGGGCCGCCAAGGATATGGCCCAAGCGCTATATATATATCAAGCCCACGAAGGGTATATCATCTCAACATTTGGCTCCAGGACCATACTCAGTCAGAATTACCAGTCTCCTCACAACCCTCTCATTACGTAAACAACCCAAACAATGGCAATGCATGATAAATAAATTATTTCTGAGACTGAAATACGAATACATGTATAATAACAGGACTGAGTATGCACAAGTAAAGTTCGCAATAGAAACAACAGTAACGGACCCTTTCCGGTCTCCACATATAGACATGAAGTCTTATCATTTATACTTGTTATGTTTCTTTTAGTTTCTACGCATTAATAGCCTTCACAGTACCGATATCATGGTGGAACAACAGTTAAACCGTGCCTGGGGATAAGCCGGGCCACAACAAATCAACCAACACTCATATGCCCGTCACTTGGCGAGTGTATCATAGTAACTATCATCAATTAGCATGTACATTGGGGTTTTGAACCCCTCAGTTCCAAGGTTGAAGCCGTTACTTACCTCGAAACCGGCTCAACTCTACTCCGCCGGGCCCTTTCCTCGAGAATCGGCCTCCAAATGCTCCAAATCTATCAATAATCAATTACATAGCGTCACAATGTGCTAAGGAACAATCCCCAAATCAAAATTTAGCAAAAATACCAAAATTCCAAATTCGGTCAAAACCCGACCCTCGGGCCCACCTTCGAGACATTAGGTTCCTTGTCTTTTCCCGAGTCCAACCATACCAAGAACACGAAAATCGGACCTCAAATGGTCCTCCAATTCCCCCATTCTTCCTCTCTTAAACCCAAGCCCTAACCACCATTTTCTACTGTTTTTTACCCATGATTTCAACCTAAAATCGTTCTTGATG
>ML260888.1:1383-97879 GCA_005239495.1 Nicotiana undulata | reverse complement strand
CCCGCGCCTGCGACCCCATCTCCCGCACCTGCGACCTCGCAGGTGCGATCTTCCTTCCGCCCTTGCGACGAATTCGCCCCTGCGCCTTCACTCTCACGCCTGCGATGTAAGCATCGCAGGTGCGATCGCACCAGCAGTAGCAGCTTCAGCTGCATTTCAAGTTCCCATTTCTCCGTTTAACGCCCGAAATCAAACCCGAGCCCCTCGAGACCCCAAACAAACATACCAACATATCAAACATGGTTATTCAAACTTAGTCGAGCCATTAAAACACCAAAAACAACATTAAAACCATAAATTCTCCTCCAATTCAAGCCTATGATTCCCAAAAACTTCCGAAACACGCATTTGATAAAAATCCCAACCAAACCATCTCCGAATGACCTGAAATTTTTCGGGCAAGACCAAAATGACCTAACGAAGCTACAACAACTCTCGGAATCCCATTCCGACCCTCGGATCAAAATCTCGCCTATCAACCGGAATTCGCCAAAATACTAACTTCGCCAATTCAAGCCTAATTCTACACCGGGCATCCTAAAAATATTCTGAACACACTCCTAAGTCCCAAATCACCTAACGAAGCTATCCGAACCATAAAATCCGCATTCCGAGGTCGTTTACCAATAAGTCAACTCCGGGTTGACTTTTCCAACTCTAAAGCTCTTGTTAGAGACTAAGTGTCTCAATCCACTCTATTTTCACTCCGAACCCGAACCAACCAACCCCAACACTTCATGAACAGTCTAACCGAGCTACTACAAGACATAAATAAAGGAATAGATGCGTATACTGCGTAACGACGGACCGGGTCGTTACAGTATCGTTGGTTTAGATTGTGTTAATGAATTATTGGTTGGTATTATTGTATTGTAATTGTTTGATAGGTGGTGTAGCTCGAAATTAGGCAGAATTCTGCTAAATTTTTTACACAAAATACCGACTGAATTCCAACGGAAACAGTCGGACACTTGCCCTGATTTAACCAAATTCCTAGATTTCCGATCGATTTGGTCGGAAATTTTAAAAAAAAAAAATTTAATTATTTTCGACAGATTCCGTCGAAATTAAATAAAATTTAATTTTTAATTATTAATTTCTGACCGATTCGGTCGTAAATGATATATTTATATTATTTAATTTTAAATAAATAGTTATTTTATTTATATTATTACGACTGATTCAGTCGGTAAATTCCGACCACTTTGCTCGGGAACGTGAAATATTTGGTCGTCTGACCTTTTGAAATTTGCGACCACTTTGGTCGGAAATCACCGATGGATTCGGTCAGAAATTGTTTTCCGACCAACTTTTTTCAATCCGGCCAATTTTGGTCGGAAAGTAGTCGGTAATACGTGATTTCTGACCGAATTCCGTCCGTTTTGGCGGTGGGAAATATGCCATTTTCCAATAGTGCGGCTGCCGAGCCTCCCTTGAAAATGACCGTCTGCGAGGGTTGTTCGGTTGCCAATTACTTTAAGGTTGAGAAGCCCTCGTCGATGCAGGGCCAGGGTGAAGAAGTATCAAGATATATATGCTCCATTACCGAAGACGTCCTCCCCGCAGTCCGAGAGGACTGCAACTAGGGGGTAAGGACGTATTAGTCCCTAGGCATGCAAATGTCATCACTACCCACGTTGAGGGGTGTGATGACCCAAGGGGTCATTTTATGAATTTAGACTCCGTTCTAGGCTTATTAGCCATAAAAAGATTAATTTTAACTACCTCAATTTGTGTGCACAGTCTGAGCGTGAAACCGGAAAGCTTTTATGTGAAAATATAAGAAATAATAATTTTTAGAATTAAAATTTTGGTTTTAGTTGACTTTGGTCAACATTTTGGGTAAACGGACCCGGATCTGTATTTCGACGATCCCGGAAGGTCCGCAGTAAAATATGGGACTCGAGCATATGCCCAGAAATGAATTCCGAGGTCTCAAGCCTTAGAAATTAATTTTTGAAAGAAATTATTTTGTTGAAATATTTATGAAATAAACAAAAAATTTAATGTTTGAAATCATTGGTATCGGGCCCGTATTTTGGTTTCGAAGCCCGGTACAGATTTGTTATGATATTTAGGACTTGCCTGTGAAATTTGGTGAAAAACGGAGTTCGTTTGACGTGATTCGGACATCCGGTTGAAAAGTTATGAACTATAAGTGT
Source organism: Nicotiana undulata (assembly GCA_005239495.1). Lineage (NCBI taxonomy): Eukaryota > Viridiplantae > Streptophyta > Magnoliopsida > Solanales > Solanaceae > Nicotiana > Nicotiana undulata. The sequence continues at coordinate 95,717 of ML260888.1, read as the reverse complement.
TCTTGAGGAAAACAATGAGTTTTGAGGTTTAATTCATAGTTTTACATGTTATTTTCATGATTTGATCGCACGAGCAAGCCTGTATGATGTTTTTAGACTTGCGTGCATGTTTGGTTTAGATCCCTGAGGGCTCGGGTGAGTTTCAAATATGTTTGGGTTGTGTTGCGCTCGTTCTTTCTTATGCTTCGACGCCGTTTCTTCAAGCATAAATGATATCATATTGAACAAATGAGCTCTGATTTCTGTTTTGAATGAAGTATTAGATCCGTGTCATAATTATGGACCCGTAGCAAAAAGAATAATCGAATTTGGACATTGTATGAGGATTTTATGGGCATTTTACTAAGGTTGCCAGATTTTTCAGGTTAATTACGAAATTGTCGCTGACGGCGTATTAAAAATCTGCATTATTTGCAAATATTAAAACCTACATATCTCCTTCATTATAAGGTCAATTGAGTGATTCAAAAGCCTAACCTGATTAGAATTTCACAAGGTATACATTGGACACATAAAAATCGAGTTTCGGGTTCGTTTGGCACGAGAAACAAGACAGAATAGCTGGCTGAAAAATATATATAAAACGGGCAAACTTCTTCTTCTTCAAATTTTCGAACCCCACAGCCCTAGAAATGAATTTATTCACCAAATATTTTCCCCAAGTCATAGGCAATCAATTCTATACTTTACTCTTTCAATTACTCATTGTTTTTCATCACTTTTAAATCAAAAACTAAGAAGTTTCAGGGTGAAAATATTGAGGGTTTGGGTATAATTAAGGAATTTTGTAAAAATTGAATCTTTACCTCGAATTGAGGTCGGATTTCGAAACTAATTGTATATTTGGGTTCGTGTGTGAATGGGTAAACGTAATTTGGTCCGAACTCCGAGTTTAGACCAAGCGGGCCCGGGGCCGAGTTTTTACTTTTTTTGAGAAAACTTAGGACAAATTATATTTTTCAATAAAGTTAGTACCTTTAGTCTTAATTAATTATATTGAGTTAATTATGATTAGATTCGAGCAAGATAGAGCAAGATTCTAAAGGAAAAGCTATAATTGAGTTGTGAGTGGCCTGCGAAATTGAGGTAAGTGTTTGGTCTAACTTTGACTTGAGATAATAGGAATTTCCACTTGTTTGCTATGTGAAATGCATGGGCGTGATGTATAGGTGAAGTGACGAGTATCTATGCACCACCCAATTTGCCTGTTAAGCATGATCCCTTTCCCGTTTCTAACTTAATTGATTCTTGTCTTAATTGTTCTATGTCCATTATTGTTTCTATGACTACTTGGACTTGTTATTTTATTTTTAGATATTGTTGTGGTTATTTTGGAAAGAGTATTGGTTGTTTTAGCTGGATTCCTTGTGGTACAAAACGGTTGAGCGGTGCAGTTTAACCGTTTTATGATTGTTGAGGTTTACGTGGTTGTTTGTTTTTCAATTGATTTTTGTCAATTGTTGTGGCAAGTGTATTAAAAGTGTTGGTTGTTCTCTTGATTTTATCATGGTACATAAATACTGAGCTGGGTTGACAGCGTTACGGTGTTTACATATATTCTGGTTGGTTTTATTGTGAAATGATATTGGTTGAAGCTTACGAGCTATACTGTTTTCTGTTGAAATTTGTTGAAATAAAAGTGTTGTGAATGGCTTGGTCTGACCTGTGAAAGTCGTTTATGAATAAACAAAATTTGTGTGATAAGGGGGTTGTGATAAGGGTGGATAATTGATTGTGATACGGGTGAATAAATTAATCGTGATACGGGTGAATAAATTGATATGATATGTCTGGTGGGATCGGGTTGCACGCCGCAACAAGGGGCAATAAGGGAGGACAATAATATTTTTAATGATTTTCAAAGAAAAACCAAGATTTGAAAACTACCATTTTATATTACAATTTTCATATTTTGGTACTACTTTTATTTAAAGTTAAAGTTTGAAAACTTGGAAATCATTTGAGAGTTTGTTATACCTGAGGCTTGGAAAAAGCGGCTGAGTTATTTCATTATTGTTGCAGTACTCAATTATTTGTTTAGATTTCCTTCTTGCTTTATATTTATTGTCTCAGTTATATTTTTCTTATTCATGTAGAATTGTTTTATTGCGTTATTGTATATATTATTGTCACAGGTTATATGTTGTTAATGCCTCGCCGTAGCCTCGTCACAACTTCGTCGAGGTTAGGCTCGGCACTTACTCAGTACATGGGGTCGGTTGTACTGATACTACACTCTGCACTATTTTGTGCAGATTCAGGTATCGACCAGCGATAGAGATATTTAGAGCGGCTATTCATTTATTCGGAGAGACGAGGTATATCTGCCGACGTTCGCAGATCCCGAGAGTCTTCTCCTATTTTTATAAAATTATTTTATTATATTCAGAACAGTTACACTATTTCTTTCATCCCATTATTTGTAGTATTCTTTAGTAGTTCGTGAGTTGTGACACCAGACTCTGGGGTAGTTCTAGATCCATTTATATGATTTGTTCGTGGTTCGTTTTATTTAATTGTTTATTATTTTATCTTTGGAAATTATGTATCGATAACCAATGGATTCAGTTTATTCTAGATTATTTTATTATGTCTAAATGGATAATAAATGCAAAATAGTTACTCGAATTCTAACATTGGCTTGCCTAGCAAGTGTGGTGTTAGGCGCCATCTCGATCCCTAAGGTTGGGAATTTGGGTCGTGACAAAGGGTATCTAAGTGTTTACACTTATCCCTTCACATTGGGCCCGGTGGACCAGGTACGAAGTACTCAGTCAAATTCACCCGCCATTGTGGAGGATTGTATTCCTCCTTCGTTATTTCGTGTACAAGATTGTATCCCACCGGTTCACCATCGATGACCTACTCCGCCTATATGGTTCCCAAATCTTCTGAGGGGGACTAATAAAGCTCACACGCTGGTCCAACAAAGCCCATTCTCGAGCATCGAAGAGGATGGGGACCCGGGCTGGTAGGGACGTTTCGTCCAGGTGAAGACCGAAGACTTGGTACCCTCCGAACTCATGCCATTCCTCAATAAGTGGAACGCATATCGTAAGTATAGTTTCCCTTTGAATGCCACATTACCTTCATCTCCACTTTTCTTACTGGTATTTGTGATGGTGCAGCCGTCGCTCTGGTCCCAGTCACTATCCCTCAACTCAAAAAGTGCATTGAGGGCACTTGTTCACAGATGCCTTATTCCGAGCGCACATGGCGCACCCCGGCGATTGCTGTTTTTGGGGTCAGTAGGAAAGTTTGCTTCGATGGCCACGTGTGAGTTAGCATCGATCGGACCGCGATTGAGACTCAGTTAGGGTCATAGGGAGCACCTCATTGCTGGGCACCACGTTGTTGTTCTCGCCATGTTGGTCGGACTCAGCATCAACGTCAAAATGAGCAGATTGGGAGTTTGACATTTTTAATTTGACCTGAAATTAAAAGCTCAACAAACAAGTGTAAAATAGAGTGTGTTATGAAAATTTGTATCAAATTACCAGTATTATTCTGGGCCCCACAGTGAGCGCCAAACTGTTTACCATAAAAAACGGATAACAATTGAATTTATATGTGGTTTTAAGGATATGCGCATTAATTCAATACAAATGATAAATAATGTTAGATAAAGGACGTAATAAATTGTCAAACCGATTAAGAGGAATGACCCCGGACTCAGTAACAACTTAATGAAATGCCTGCCTTCGATCCAGGGCTCGCATTAATGAAGAACAAAAGTAAGAATTTTCAATAATAGAGAAAATAAGGGTATATTAACTTGATATGCGTGTTAAAATGTGTCTAATGAATAGTGAGACTCCCTTTTATATAGTAGGGGAACTTTACCCTAACTGCGATTCCATAAAAGGTAAAAATCTTATGTTTTCCTAATCACTGATTTTCTGCCGATACGTGCCGAGATTCACGCCGTGACATCCGGCATGTATGGATATCACGACCCTTTGTCAATCGTGCTCGACTATCTAGTAATGCCCTCCGAAGCTTTGGGATTCGAATCGGACTTGGGGCACATGGCCCCTATTCTTCCGAGGGCAGGTGATTTGCCTGGACCCCGACTCGAGGGGCTCCTTACCTCGATTCTGGTTCCTTACGGTCATGTCTATGCTCCGTTTACTTCATCGTGAACCGAGGTGTCCAACGAACTCGGTTTCATCCGTATACAAGTAATAAGGATAAAATAAGAAAAAATACGGTCTTATCTTGATTTGCTAAAATTGATAAGTTATAATAAAAATATATTTCTAGTATAAAAATAAAAGTGACGGAGGGAGTAGCAATATATCCCATAATAATAGGGAATCTTACAAAATTGTCTCAAATGAGTTCCAACTTACCAAGCTCTAGACATTAATCACAGACCAAAACTAACCAAGCACATATAAAAATTCAAAACTCAAATAAATAAGACTCTTTCTCTCCAAGAATCACACACAAAAATCACATTCCATATTTTTAAACGTGATCAATAACATTAGATTCAAGACAGAAAAAAAAAATTCATGGATGAGGTAGCAAACGAGATGATGAAATTAAAAAAAATCTATATATACAAGCTTCCAAAAATTTAAGCAAAAGGGGACGTTTTTAATGGGTATGCTTGAAATTAATTGATACCATATAGATGAGTCAATATACAAAGCTTGAGGAAGATTGGAGGTGATTTGGACTAATTTAGTATCAAAGTTCATAGTTAAAATCCAGTTCAAAAAATTCTTTGCGACACATGCATCAAACATGTATCACACATATACCACACACAGAGGTATACATGGATATATTTGTGATACACATTTGTTACAAGTATGATACATATACGATACACAAATGATACATAGTGTGATACACATTTGTTACAAGTATGATACATATACGATACACAAATGATACATAGTGTGATACACATTTTTTTTTGTTTTTATATTTCATCTTTTACTTCGTATTTTCAATTCAAATCACCTCAAAACTCCGTCATATCATCCAAAAATGAGATTCAAACTCCTTAAGATGTACTCAATCTATTCTAATAACATTCACTCAAACGAAAGCAAAATTTGATCTTTTTTGGCTACAAATAGCTAATTGACTAATATTAGTAATATTTTATGAATTGATCATTTTTTCAAATAAGCTACTTGTGAATGAACATAGCTGGTAATTTCCCTATTATTAAGCTCCATAGTCATTTGACTTCTTTAGGTGTGTTCAATTGTATATAGACTTATAATTTATTTGGCCAACATGGAAAAAAAGTATTTTTGAGTAGAAACATAAGTCATTTTTCAGAAGTAGAAATATAACTTATTTTGAAAAGTACTTTTTTGAAATACATCTTTGAGTAAAGTATACTTAGAATCACTTTTTAAATGACTAGCTTTTAGTGTACGTGCGTTGCACGTGTCTATCGTGTTAATCAGTAAAAACATATACAAAAAGAATAAATTTATTTTGCATGCACCCCATACACTCTTATAATCTAGGTAAAATAATTTGTATTTCAGTGATCTTCGTAGGCCTTCAACCATACACTCCCTATATAATCCCTTTTTTTAGTCTTATATTTCTTCTCACCTCAAAGATTTTCATTTAACTCTAACTTATGCACGACATGAGAAAGTAGAAACACTCTAAAAGAACTCATTCCACCTAAACCCTTCCTAAATAATTATATTTATGGATTACATAATTATATATATAGATCAAAGTAAAAATATAACATTTCAAAGTTTAACATGAAAATAGAAAAGTTAAAATAAAAGAAAAGGAAAAAATGGATTCTACGTTTTTGTTTGACAAAGTTACCGAAAATTTTCTTACAACAAAAGTAGTTAAGAGTTTCTTTCTAATGTATTGTCCTTTTCTATTTATGTATAGGAAATATTTTAATGTAAAATAATTTGATTCCTTCTTGAAATATATATTTTTTTCAATTAACTTCATATTTTAGGAATTAAAGACATTTTAATTTCTTCTCTAAAACGTACTTCTCTCATTTATTCATGATAGGTATTTTAGGAATGTGTTTTTCACTTTTTTAAATCAATGTCCTAAGTATGAAAGTAATTAAATGAGTATTTCTAAATATTAGGAAAGTAAATTGAATGATTTATACTATACATAAGAAGATAATTAAATGACTATTTTGTTCAGTGTGAACTTTATTTTAAAGGTATAAAAAAGACAAACGATATTTTGCTAAAGACCTTCGTGCTTTTAATATAATATAGATTAATCATAAACAAGTTTATGATCAAAAGTGCTTTGAAATTATTTCTCGCTAAATTATTTTTAAAAAAAAGGGAAACATTTCTTATGTCCAAACGAGCTCTTAATATGGTGTAAAATACTTTTAATAAAAATAAAAATAGTTTCACAAAAAGTTACTAGTAGTTTTTAAAACTTGATAAGCAGATAAATGAATTGTGCTCCTACATTTCAATTCCCAGATATGCCGATAGACACAATGTATCTATCTATGTATTGAAAAAGTTGTGTTGTTTTGTGGGAAGATTAATATTACAAGTCCCTTTCGGATGGGAAACACAACCCATGTGGATATGACACTACATTCTTTTTAGTGTCAATTTTTCAATTCTTCTTTGGGACCACTGCCAAAGATATTTATTTTGCCGGTACAAATAAGTCAGCAAGGGAGCTATTCAATTTCTATTTGAGAAACTTCTGGAATCTGGATTATAAAGAAAGATGAATAAATACTACTAATTGAAATTAGAAAAAGGAGAAGGAAAGATAACAAAAAATATGGTAAATATACAAGAGATGTATTTGTAAGTTAACTATTTCTAACAATTAACAATAGTTAACTAAAATAATACTAATGTTTACACTAAAAACCGATAACAATTGAATTTATATGTGGTTTTAATGATACGTGATCTCACTTGGCACAAACATAGAAAATATAAAAATAGATATTAAAATTGGTTGTAAAGAAAAATAAAGCAAACCAAATGATATTGCGCAACTTTGACCTTCGAGACAAGTTATCCTCGAACCAAATAAATGAGCAAAAATAAGATATGAACATAGTATTGAGAACTTAAAGAAAGGGATAGTATATTGCTTGGAATTGCGAGAATCTGATGCTTTTACAAATAATTAGACCTCCTTTGTATGGTAGGTGAGTTCTACTTATGATATAATTCTAAATACAGTAAGAAATCTCATGATTGATTAATTAATCGGCATCATCTTGATACGTGCTGAGAATTTCGTCGTGATCCTTGCTTGATCGCGGATATTACGGCATACCGTTACTTGATTAAGTAAACCCCCATCGATCTCGCTTGATCTCCGTTCTGCTCAGGCTCGATCTCGCCCGTCTCATCCTTGGTTAGTCTCTGAATTAAAGCTTCAGTAATCTAGCTTCGTACTGAGGCTCAATATAACACGAGACGAACCGTGGCCTATCACGATACAACCTCGATTAGTCATAAGAAGGACAAACCAATACTGGCCGATACAAATACTCCCAGCCATTATAAAAGGAATGAATTTATTTCCGTTTTAGTTGCTTAAAAAAGAATGAATGCTTTTTAAATTTAAAAATAATTTTACTTAAAAAAACTCTGTAGGTTCATAGAAATTAAAACGGATGGATTATATGATTGTGCGTGCGTAACTGTTTCCTCTAGAAGATCAGTGTTGATTTTTTTGTTCTCTTAGTGGCTGTTTGGACATAATTGTTTTTCCCTTTTTTCAAATAAATATTTGATTATACAATTAACTGAATATTTGAAAATGAGTATCAAATATTTTGAAGACGAGTTTCAAATTGAAAAAAGTAAGTTTTACCTTTTTTCAAATAAATAATATTTTATCTCATAAACCTAATATTTTTAATTGAATGTACATATTCAAATACAATTCTAACTTTTAGTTTAAAATTATTTTTTTTCTTTCAAATTTCACATTTCTATATCCAAACGCCTATTTAGTACTACTCATTTAGAAGGAAAAGACTTGTATACATTTAATAGTGAAATTACTTTTTTCTTTATATTAATTTCCTTACGCCAATAAGGAATAGAACGGCATTGAAGACGAAAGGATGGTTTTAGTTTTCACCGAAAAGGTAGAAGAGGAAGAAGAAGAAGAAACAAAACATGAGAGGAATGTTAAGATGTTATAATTCTTTTTTCTAAATCATGTATAATAATATTATATATATATATATATCATAATTATTTAAATATATGTGTCTGTATCATGCTCAAAGACTCTTGTGATGTAATTATTATTGAGTTGATATTGGTGGTTCAAATCTCACTCAGAACGATCTTGTTTTCAGCATGGAGTGTAAATGCATGTAAAAATTACTAAAATTTCAAAAATAATATAATTTTTGAATATATAATTTTAAAACTATAATGAATTCATGGTAAGAGACAAAAGTTAAACCCATAAAATATAAATTTTATATATACCTCATTATAATAGTGCACACATCCTCTTGAAATCTTGGTCTCTATGAGAATATTTATGAAGCTGAAATGAGATGAAGACTGTGGAAGGAAAAACAAAAAAGAGCGTGAAATGGAAATCTGAAAATACGACAACCGTACAAAGACACTATAAGTAAAAGGTGGTGGAATTATTATATAGAGATATTTTCACACTGGTCTTATCAATCAAACGTATTTATCTGGTGGGTATTGTCGTGATTCCAGACAAACTTTTATTTTCACAATCAATATAATAGGGACCACCGACCAATACTTAGGGGTATTTTTGTTTTAGAACCGGCACTACATTCCTATAAGGAAATGCTTCTCGATAAACAGGTAATTCACCAAAATGATTACTACGACGAAGATGCCACCACAATCATCAAAGATGATAAGGGAAAAAACATTCAAGGCTCAATCCTCCTTTCCAAAGACGACATGAAACGCCTTGACTTCCCATGACATTTCTCTGTAATCATAAAGGTCTTTGGACGTAGAATGCCACACCAATATCTTCACTCTAAACTAATTGACTTATGGAAACCATCTGAACAGTTAATCTTGATTGACCTAGGATGAGATTTCTTCATCGTCAAATTTAGTCTAGAAGAAAATATGACTAAAGCACTACATCTAGGACTATGGCTTGTCTCTGAGAATTTCCTTTCAATTCGAAAATGGGAACCAAAATTTGTGCCACAAGATGCCACCCTTTCTACCACAGCCATTTGGATTCGTCTCCCACAACTTGCAACAGAGTTCTACTTCAAAGATATATTCGAGAAAGTTGGCAGGAAACTGGGCAGACTACTAAAAATTGACTCATGTACCTCCTCCACTTTGAGAGGAAGATACACGCGCATATGCATTCAAGTACCTTTAGAAACCCTACAGGAAACATCTGTAATAATTGGAGACCACAAGCAAATAATGATTTATGAGGGAGAAGGAAAACTCTGTACAACTTGTGGACGAATTGGGCACATAACAAGACATTGCAAATACAAAAAAATACAATTACCCACGCCACAAGAAGCACTAGAAACCTCAGAAAAAAACACGAAACAACGAGAGGAGAACGAATGGAAGATAGTAACCTTCCCAAGAAGGAAAAAACCGGATCAACAAAAGGTAAAAAAGAGGAACAATAGATCTGCAAACAACCAACATCATGCATCACAAGCACAACAAATCCAAGTAAACATGTTTGACGCAAACTCAGGTAAGTTCCTACAAACAAAACTGTGCAATACAATTCTAACGCTAACAATCCCAGACCAAAATTTTACAATAGGACCAACGACCCAACCAATAAACAAAGCCCCATCCCCCACTCCCCTGCAACATCTTCCACGAGGCCCCAACCCAAACATAATTCCAAACGCAAGGCTGGAATGGGGCTCGAGGAAACTGACATCGACACCCACAATGATGCCTCTGCTCTTGGCCCAATTTCTAACGCAAAGGAAGTCAACCTCGGGGTATTGGATCACAAGGCCGACCACGATCAAACAATTAGGCCCCACACCCAATTGGAGACTCCCAGCCCAAATAATCACCCCTACCCAAACACATACACGTCCCCTACCTCTCTCTAAGAGAAATCTTATAATGGGGAAAACTCAACACATCCCATGAACACTCGAGTGCCTCATCTGAAAACCCACTCAATCTCAGGTGAAAAGACACCCACCGTCCATTCCACAATATACCACATTAATTTCGAATCCCTCTCCCTAGATACAATAATCGTTGCCTCTTTCACTGACCAGATTTGACACCAAAGGGCACAATTATGAAGCAACCCATTAACATAATTCCCCCCTTTACCCAAAGTAGCAAATTATAAAAACACAATAATGGAAAAAAACCAAACGCCAGCCACCATTGTGACCTCACTGCCACTACCACCGGACCACCTACCAGCATCCTGGCTGGAGGTAACATTACGGGGATAGGGATTAGCCTACAATTTTACCCTAGGAAATCAACCAGTGACCTTGATTGTCCAGTATCCGACACATCTGGCGAGGGTAACGGTGGAAGCACTAAACAGGGCCTTGGATGCCTTTGGTCCATGCTTATGGCAGACAATGGCGAACAACGACAACATGCAATCGAACGTCGATCCACATCTTCTCAACAACCTAATGTGCCAAGCCTTCCAGTCAATACCATTCTTTCCAGATCCGGAAATGGAGGATCCAGAAGCGTCGCCGGTCTTTATGACCATGGAACCACAAATCCACCATGCCCCGTCATTTTCTGCTCAACCAAAGAAGAGTACGTCTCCACCACTAGGCAACATCACAAGGGAAATAAACAAGGCCCTAAATCTCCTGAAAAGGAAAAGCCCACCAGAAATGGAAGAAACAACCTAAGGTCCCCTTCGCACAGATTCTCTACTACTGGACTCAGTCAGGGCGATGGAGTTCAGTGTAGAGACCAGCGTCGTACTAGTGTTGTTGTGCCCAAGAACGATGACCAAATGTGGACTGAGCCTAGTGACTCACCACTCCCAAGAAGTGACCAAGTCGCTGATCCATCTAGCTAGTCCTCAGCATTAGGGGAAAGAACCTAACGACTCCAAAGAGGACTCCACAGGGAATGGAGAAACCTCAGGAAATCCAGTTCCCAACCACCCAACAACCCTAATGAACTACATCATATGGAATGTTAGGGGTGGTAACAACGCTGCATTCAAGAGGCACTGCATGTATATGCTCAAGCTCCACAAGCCAGCTATGCTGGTACTTCTAGAGACCAAGATGGCTGACCACAAAATACTGGCAGAGGATCTGCAGTTTGACCTGATAATCTAATCTCCGGCTATTGGTTTATCTGGAGGGATTGTGCTAATGTGGAAAGAAGATAGTGTTAGTGTGGAAGAGGTCTCCACCGCCCCTCAGGGTATTCATGCCATGGTAAAGGTATTTCTTGACCACACCATTTGGTTATTTTCTGCCATCTATGCTAGTAACATTTTAGATAACAGGAAGCTACTCTGGGAGAGCTTAGTTACTATCTCCAAAACCTCCATAAAAAACTGGTTTTTGGGAGGGGACTTCAATGAAGTCCTGAAAGCTAGGGATAAATTTGGGGGCAACCCGATAAACCCTAGTCGTAGTAAGTTGTTTTGTAACTGCATTAATGAATACAAATTATTAGACTTACGCTACAAAGGCAGTAGATTCACCTGAACAAATGAAAGATACAAGAATAAGACTTGTCTAATTCTTGAAAGAATTGATAGGTGTTTTGCCAATGAGGGTTGGATTTCCCAGTACCCTGAGGCTATTGTGATACACCTTCCTAGGACCCACTCTGATCACTGCCCCATCCGAGTAGTACTAAAAATGGATTCATTCAATAATGCCACCAGACCTTTTAGGTTTGAATCAATGTGGACTAGCCACCCAACCTTTCCCTACATCATCAATGAGGCTTTCCCCCCCATTCCACCCTAATCCAATCCACTGAGTCTTTTAAGAGGATTGTGACCCAGTGGAACAGAAACACTTTTGGCAATATATTCCATGAAAAAGGGAGAATCTTAGCCAGAATTGCAGGAACCCAAAAGTCCCCTAATTACCAGTTCAGCAGGTACTTGTTAAACCTAGAAAACAACCTAACCAATGAGCTAGATTCCATCCTAAAAAATGAGGAGGATTTCTAGAAGCCCAAATCTAAGATCAACTGGCTTAGTGATGGGGATGCCAACACTAGATCCTGGCTCTATGATCTAGGATACATCAAGACATCCATATTGTCCTTCTTCAAAAACCTCTATACCTTCTCACACTCACAAGCTCCCATCTCCACCACCAACCATCTGTCCATGACCCATACCCTATTTGACTCCCAAAGGGATAGACTAGATAGGCCCCTTGAAATGGGAGAAATAAAAATGGCCATCTTCTCCTTCAAGGCTCTTAGACCTGATGGCCTCCATCCTTTTTTCTACTAGAAGTACTGGAGCATTGTAGGAATCTCTGTAACTGACTTCTACAAACAATGCTTCACTACTAACTTCGTGGATGAAACCATGAATGAAACTCTACTTTGTCTCATTCCAAAGTGCCCCCAAGCTTCCATGGTCAAAAACTTCAGACCAATTGGACTTTGTAACACAATCTACAAGTCCATCACTAAGATCATTGTTAACAGAATCAAGTCAATGCTTCCTGATATAATTGGCCCTAGCCATGCCAGTTTCCTTTCAAATAGGAGAGCTTCTGACAATGCTATCGTTGTGCAAGAGTACATTACAAACTTTAGGAAAATGAAAGGGAAATAAGCTCACATGATCCTCAAAATAGACCTAGAAAAAGCCTTTGACAGGCTAGAATGGCCCTTCATCAGGGATACCCTCCATGCTTTCAACTTTCCCCCTGGGCTGACCCAGTTAATTATGTCTTGCAGCAGCTATTCCAACATCTCAATCTTAGTAAATGGATTTAAAATTGAAGCTTTCAAGCCCTCCATAGGCATCAGACAAGGGGACCCAATATCCCCACACCTTTTCATCCTGTGTATGGAAAGAATCTCTAGGTCATTTGACCAGGCAGTGCTGGACAACCATTGGCAACCTATAAGTATTAGCAGGTCTGGCCCAATAATATACCACATTTTCTTTGGTGATGACCTTACTCTGTTTGCCAATTCAAACAATATGAATTGCACCACTATGTATTCTATTCTACAGACCTTCAATGAGATCTCTGGACAAAAAATCAACCTCACCAAGTCCAGAGTACTCTTCTCCTCTAATACTACCTAAGACACCAAGGAATGTCTCACTAATGCACTATTAATCCAAGCTACCACCTCATTTGGTAAATACCTTGGTTTTCCTATGCTCCAAAGGAGACCCGTTAGCTATGACTTTCAGTTCATTATGGACAATATGCAATCCAACATGGCTGGCTGGAATACAAATTGTGTCAACATGACTGGTAGGACCATTCTGGCTAAGTCATCCCTTAGTATCCCTAACAATGGCACACAATATATCAATTTTCCCACAAAAATCACCAAGCAAATTGATAGAATTCAGAGAATTTCATTTGGGGTACTACCCCAAATAGGAAAAATATGCACCTGGTTAATTGGGATAAGGTCAATAAGAAGAAGGCTGTGGGGAGAGGGGGGGCGGGGGGGGGGGGCTAGAGCTCCAAAAAGCAGAATTGAAGAACAAAGAAGCCAATGCTAATCTGGCTTAGAGGATCTATCACCACACCTCAAGCTTATGGGTTAGAGTTCTTATTTATAAGCACTGTAATTGGAACAATACCCCCAAAACCCCTAATCTCCTACGTGGCAATGCATCCTTAAGGGTTGGGATACATGTTGAAAGGCTAGCAGATGTGCGGTCCACATGGGCAGCAAGGTAAGCTTCCTCAATGATTATTTGATCCCTAATCAGCCAGCCTTTAGGGATATGGTAGAAGGTCTCTTTATCCGAAACGACATAACTGTCAAAGTAGGCACTATCTATAACTCGGGGGACTGGGACCTCTCTTCCATCTATATAGATATGCCTACAAGTATCTGTAACATGATCAATTATATCTTCATTCCTCTCAACCCTACCAAGGAAGACAAGCTAATCTGGGGATTGGCTCCTAGTGGGTCCTTCACCAACAACTCTACCTACACTTTTCTTAGAAAAAATAATAAAAACTTTGGAAACGAGAAGGAAGGGACATTTAGTTGGATCTGGAAATTACAAGCTCCTAACAGAGTCAAGAACTTCATCTGACTTCTTGACCAAAATAGGTTACCTACAGGATCCCACCTTCACAGAATTGGGGTTAGCTATAACCCTCAATGTTGCTTCGGCCAAAGTATTGAAGAAACAAGCGAACACCTCTTCTTTGAATGCAAAAATGCAGCTCAATTCTGGCAGGAGTTTCTATCCAAGGCTTCTAACGAGAGTAGGCTTCAGAATCCCATCTTCTAATCTCAACAATGGCCATTAACTTGGAATAAACTTAGAAGCACTCCCTTTAATGAAAAGAACCATTGGGAGAACATTCTTCCCTTCTTTTTCTGGCACATCTGGCTATGCAGAAATCACAACCTTTTCAACAACAAAAAAGATAGAATCAACACCACCAACACCATCACTAAAGCATCTGAATACTTTATGGTGGTGAAAAATGTCATCATCAAGAAGCCTTTCCAAACCATTGTGAAATGGAATCCCCCCAGGAGTGGGTACTATAAACTGAATACAGAAGGGGACGCTAGGGGTAACCCGTACATATGAGGAATATGTGGATTATTCAAAAACCATAACAGGGATTGGATTATGGGAAATATGGAGAACATACCACATATAACCAACACCACGGCTAAACTGAAAGCTCTCCTAAAAGAGCCACAGCTAGCTGAGCAAAATGGATTGATCCCTTTGGACATCAACACAAACTCGACAAAAATAATCCAAATGCTACTAACAAGTAACTTAACATATGATCCCATGATTTGTGAATGCGGGTCGTTAATGCAAATGTTGGACATGGTCATGGTAAGGCATGGAGCAGAATAGGGTGGCAGATGCCATAACAAAAGAGGCAGCAAAGCCAAGCTTTTTGGGAAGATCCAGCTTACTAGCAGTTCCTCCGATGTTTGCAAATGATGTATTTTGGATAGACATTCTAAGAACTGAAGTTGTTAGGAAACTTTTGGCATGTAATATTGATAGTGTATCTCAAAACATCGCACTAATCGGGAAATTACAGTACTCCGACACTGTCAATACTTTATAATGTATTTTGTAGTTTAGTATATATATAAATATCCTCTTTTAACAAAAAGAAAAAGTAAGTTGGTGTTGTAATACTTCAATTATAAAGTTGGACTAGTAATGTAGTGAATGTAATATAAAAATTAGTCATGCAAAAATTATAATGTACGAATTGCAATATTGAGATTATTGGCTATTGGATATTTTCTTTGTTGTATTAAGATTATTATGAAATTGGTATATATATTGTTTTCGCTTTTTAACAAAATGAAAAATTGGTTACTATATGAAGAATTAGTATTGTCAATTAGTTGTTTTAATCCACATATTACTAGTTCTCGCATTCATATGGTATATAAATAACTCATGAAGTTCTGCATAGAAGTATTGGTTACACTTTTTCTTTAAAAACAAGCATTATAGTGAATAAAGCTAAATTTTATGTGAAAACAATCAAATCAACAACAATCCCAGGTTAAAGTGTTACAATGCGGGCATGTACCTGGGTAGAGATGCAAAAGGCCTATCTCAGTTACCATAAACAATTTCGAACGCATGTTTGCGCCCGAGAAATGTATTTTTTTGGTTTGTAATGGTACACCCATATACCTGGTGGACAATTGTTATTTACTCTTTGATCTTGTACCTTATTGACGCTTCAATGTGTGGAATCAAGATAAGAGAAATCAAGTCAATATTCAAATTAAAATGATTCCCACCGAATGTGTCCAATGTATTTATCCACAACCCACATATTTGTTTTCAGCTTCCTCGCATGCAACATCCAATTACAACCCGTAAGCCATCTACGGCAAATAACCTTGTATACATCCGGAGATGACTCATGAACCACAATCTCACGACACACTTTTATGTTGTACATTCGCACCGCCCTGCTTAGGCGCGCTTTATCAACAAAAAGCATGCCCTTTGACAATACCGTTGCTCTAGATTCATCTCGTATTGCTGTCCAAATTTCGTCAAGATCCCTTGTGTGGGAATCCACATCCGGCATACTTGGCAAATGATTAAGGTAGGGAATCTCTCTTTAATGAAACGACAAGTGGGACTCGTACACTCTTGGTCTAACGGGAGGTGGAGCATTCTCCCTCTTCAGATCAGGTTCAACATTCTCTTCTTCCTCCTCATCACCCTCTTCATGGAAGGGTGTGTCATCTCTAGACTCATCAACATTGTTTTCATAATCACTATTCTCTTCCTGGAACTGTGCATTTGCCAGATCCTGATTAAATATGCCGTCTTGAGACAATTGAGTAAGGACAAGACCTTCAAGTTGTTCGTTTTCACTGCACAACCAATAAAGTAATGAGTTTCTCAAATTGATCCAAACTTTACATATAGCTTTATCACTTCACTTACAAATCATAATGTGTTGATATCCCATGATGGACTTTATCATGTTGATGATGACTCACGGATGGACCACCATGATCCAACACGCCAAACTAGGTATATTCTAACTGATCGGTGGTTCATAACTTGTAAAATTCATATCTGGCCGGTAACCTTTGTGAAATATATGAATGTTAATACAAATGATTACAAAAAAGTAAACATCGTAACACGAAGAAAAATTGAAATTACCACTCGGCTCGTGGATTATTTAAACTAGGGGAGAAATAATTTCCTCGCTCCTCATTCGCCCATGGAGATAAGTTTAGGTCGGGCAAAACTCTTTCACCCAGATTCTGTTCGGCTAAAACTGCTCCAAAATAACTACCCGTTGATTAAGGGATATTCCTACTTTGCAGAACCTCATTATTACGAACGTCTTCAGCCTTAACGTACATTTCCAATATTTTTATCACAAGATATTTCTGATGTTCATCCGGTGTCCTAAAAAAATCTCTTAGAGTTTCATCGTTTTCGATGTTAAACTTAGCATAACAAGCAACCTCTTGCGGAGTAACATAATACGTTATCTTCCGGTTACTTTAATATTCACCGAACGTTTTCTCACACTCATTTATTTACATAACAACGATACTAATGTATCATATTCCATTGTAAGTGGCAACTTAACATGACACTGTGGAGAATAACTATAGTGCACCGATATAATGAAACCCTAACATTTCGCTCTTCACACATTATGACAAAATGCAAAACAACTTAACGAACAAATATTTAATGAACAAGTATTTCAGAAGACTTAAAGGTTTCTGAATGGATTTTTACAAAATCCTCCTGAAACTCTTTAAATAAGGAAAAAATTGATATAGAGCGCCTCAATTATATGCGCTATACCCAGTTGAATTATTGGTTTGTCATTTAAGGTCAGAAGAATATTAGTGGGCGCAACTTTTACATATAGTACGGTATTTCACCGAGTTATACCTTACTGAATTATTGGTGTGTCAGTTAATAGCAGAAGAATTATTTTACCGCGTAGCCGTGCTATACCTTAACAGACATATATATATATATATGTAATGTTGGCCAGTTTCTTTTCCATACATTATGATCCTTTGAGTCCAAAAGAATTCCGAACTCTTTTTGCGATAATGCTAAGTTTTAAGTGAAGATTATTTTCTCGGCAACTCAAATCAAACGTCACCTCACCTTGCAGTTGCTTGTCACTAGATACTCTAATTTGTCCAAAGCTAACAACGATCGTTTCGCCGCACCACTGCAACCTTCGGCCCTTGGGTATGCCGAATAGATGGGCCGTGGCTTGGAGAGGCGAATCTACAGTGGTTCCTAATTATTGCAAGCAAGTGTGTTCAACTTTTTTGTTTCTTTCTATTTCGTCCATTTCAAAAGATAAATAGGAAAGTCAGCACATTTATAAACTTCAAAGTTCGGATGCAGATTCATCAGTTTTTTGTTGAATTATATACTTGAAGCTTTATCAACTCTAACTTTCCTATATATACCTCCATATGCGCCTTATCTCTTTTACCAAGCGCAACAACAACAAACACTTGCACTGGCGAAAGCTAGTACATAATTTATGAAATTAGTCGAGATCTGCGCAAGCTGGTTCGAATATCATGATTATAAAAAAGAACCTCAATTTGCCCCTCTTTATTTTCTGATTGATCAAATCACATCATGCCTAGTTAAGACACCTTTACAAAACACCATGACGTGATATGGAGTTCTTTTTTAGTATAATGTTTACGTAATAGATCAAGCTCTTGTGTAAAGAGAGACGTATTATTGGCAACAAGTACACGCGTACATCTCAGTACGGGTACGTATGCTTTTGGAATTCATGAGGGAAAACAAAAAATATCCAAGCATTGACCACTGGCACAAAAAGGTCCAAATCCAATGATCTCTCACTATCCAATAATCTGGGTTATGGATCAGATATACACTTTAATGGACTGGACTTGAAATGAGCATAGAATACCCAAATCCAATCACCTACAAAGTATCTTTCTTAAATTTTACTCTGCCCAAAAAATAAAGGAAAAAAAAACATGGATTTAACTTGTAGTGTAAATAACTTTTATACTATGAGTAAAAGTTAGAATTTATTTGGTATTCAAGAAGAAAGAAATATATTGTCTTAATCCATCAAAAGCTAGCTAGCCCTTCTTTGCTTTATTAACTATTCTTTTCCTTCAAACTAACATTTCCACTCTGATCATCTTCATGTTGAGTAATAAAAGGAGAGGCATAAGGGTGTTTACTTCTAATCCTGAAAATCAATAACTATAATAATTAGTACTTAAAACATACAAGACTGGATGGTTCCTCCATATATATAATTAATATTTATCAACAGAATTAATTAAGCATTTTTAAGATGGAAATTAATTCACCTGTTATGGCGTTTCTCTAAGAATCTTTTCAGGGATTTCCTTCTTGCAATTGGCAGTTCTAAAGTAGAAACAACAGAATCCACCCAAAATTCAGTTAATATGCAAGATGATAACCATAAAAAATAGCCTGGATTTTTATGACACAGAATAAAATCAAGAAAGCTCACTGATGTAGGTGTCGGCACTGAAATTTTAACAGATCAAGATAAGTCTTAAATGCAAGACAACTCTTGAAATTGTAGGAGTTTATTCGGGTTACTTGGTGGCTACTCCGCCCAAACCCTAATT
Organism: Nicotiana undulata; assembly: GCA_005239495.1. Lineage (NCBI taxonomy): Eukaryota > Viridiplantae > Streptophyta > Magnoliopsida > Solanales > Solanaceae > Nicotiana > Nicotiana undulata. The sequence goes on along the minus strand of ML260888.1, from coordinate 76,401 downwards.
CATGCCTGTAAATAAGGCTATATATGTCTTTCAAAGAGGATATCAGCAATTCCATAAACTCTCGGAATATGCACAAAGAGATCAAATATGAGATCTCTGAAATTCCATGAAACTCTTAGAATATTCATTAAGCGATCAAAGACATGTCAAATATGTTTTGCTTAAAGTCCTATGTTCGTTCGAGAAATACGCCGCTAAGGCCCTTGAATCATGTAGAGTAAATTGGAGGGAAGAATCAAGGGATAAACAGAGTTGTAACCTACAATGTTTATCAATAAAATCATTTTTTCTTTATAGTTGTTTGTGATTGCAGTTTTATTTTTCTCTGCATAAATTTATTGCAAACAGTAGGCACTTAAAAAAATTCTTTAACTTTAATCAGCTAAGTACTAGCATTAGTTGTAGCATATAACCACCAAGGAACATGGTCGAATGGATAAAATCATTCCACTGTTAACCAGAGATTTCATGAGACTTGAGAATGAAAAAACTCCCGCTAGAAAGTGTTTCCTTTTTGGTGGGCTATACACGACACGAATTTAAATTAGTCAGGGAGTTTTAGATGGGAAATGTATAAAAAAAATGTATAATGTCCATATCACCTGCTTGGAACTTGCAGGCAGATGGAACTTGGGATTTCTGAGTTGGTTCAGCTTCTTTCGGGGTAAATTTTACATTAGTAGAACCATATAACAATGAACTTTCACGTGCCAGATCCATAATAGACTGTGCCTAAAAGAAAATATATATATCACACGGTGTCAATGTACCATTGCAAATTCAGAGTGTAGATACAAGAAATAATTAGATTGTCAAAAGAAACTAAGAAAAACATGCATCTTTTGCAATATCTAATTATATATTTGTACCTTTTCAACAGGAAGATTGTCATAAACATGTACAATCCCAGCATAGAATATAGTTAACTGTTCTGATTCAGACTTCTCTCTTTGTGAAACAGGAAGCTTAGTATCATGCCTATGTATGAGAAGAATATCAAAGGAATTAAAATGCAAACACAATTACTTTGATAATTATTTTCAACCAACTGTTAATTAAATATGTTCACTTACATGATTCTTGGTAAAATTGCCAACTCTAGAGCAGACATCCTTCTGTGACTACCATTATTACCTATACCTTTTAAGTTGCTTTCATTATTTTCCTTCTGAGAATCGAAGTTCTTATTAAACTTTTCAATCTTCAAGAAATTCTTTGCCACTTTGGAGCTGCAATACATTTTCTCAGTCTGTGCAAAATAATGTACAAACTTTTGGGAGTATGGTCAGTATATAACTGTATGCTAAGACAAAAATAAGAATGAAATAAGATAAATAGCTGATTAACGTATTGGTCTGTGCCCAAAACCAATATAATTTTAATTAGTATGGATTGAAGTAGTAGTTAAATTGTGTAAGATTAAAATAAAGGATGTGGGGTTGGAGAAAAGATTGGAAATAACGCTTAAAATGGCCGATTGCCGATCTGCAGGTATCTCGATGAATTCGAAAATGAATACGTTTTTCACAAGAACCTCCTCGTGAGATAATTGGAAAGTTGGTAGATAATATACATAGTAATAACAATTAATCAAATAACTTTCTTAACATATTGTGAGAAAACAAAATGTCACGATACGGCCCCAGGAGATCCGTTTCACTAAAACCAACAATATACCCCGATCTCAACTAGTTAGTCTAAGATTTTTCATCACATAAAAAAAAAGTTTGGCAAATCAGAAGAGAAAGAAACATTGGTTATTCAACAATTGAGAGCACTAGAATTAGTAGTGCCATTAGATAGGAATGTGCAAGATTTTTGCAGAACATGAGCAACCATTCTAGGCTTACGAGTGGGAGCCATTGTAGACTCCAAAATCATTAACCTTGTTGCTGCGTTCTTGAATAATTTTGGGGAGTAAATTTAACTGTCTTTACTTATCCGTTAAGGTTAATCACTAGATCCAAGTATGTTTCTCTTCACAACATTGTTTCTTCCTATGTGCTATTTTGTTGCAGTCTCTCTAATATCTTTTGTGAGGATTAGACTTGGCAGACTAATTGAGTGTGTGTGTGTTTTGAGTAACGCAATCTTCTGGAGACATTGTTTTTTTAGAGGTTTCTTCATTATCCATAAATTCTGGTTGACAACATGTAACGACTCGACTGGTCGTTTTGAGTATTTGCACTCGGTGATTGATGATAGGCTATAATTACGTATTTTAGTCGCTTATGACACTCTAATTTCCTGCACTTTAATTGAGTTTGAGTTTTAATCCATAGTGTTTTGCACTAACTGTGTGTTTTATGCCTAGTAGCAGTGATTCCAAGTTATATAGATGTTATGGAATGAATTCAAGTGATTTGGAGCTTTGAAGTCTGAGTAAAAGCCCAAGGAATTAAGCCGGGACCGTGTTCAGGGGTCAAATTTGATAGTTAAGAACAAACGAAGACTCGAGTAGGCATATTGCGCACTGTCTAGTAAAATAGACATAAATCTTTGCTCCGAACTCCATTTGGGCTATATAATATATGGTTGGAAAGCTAACTCAAAGGGATACAACTTTCATGTTTTACGTTTTTCCAAATTCCAAACGAAAACAGGTGAAAAGTGCGCGGACGCACACTGACCGCGCAAATGGGGCAGGAACTTTTCGATATGCGCGGCCAGAGCGCGGTTGGAGAGCGGACGCGCACGTCCAGGCCTGAAAAATTGTCCTTTTTCGCGTAGGAGAAGGTATAATTGTTTGGGGCCGATCCTACTTGGTATATATACATGGGAAAACGGTATTTTGGGAGGTTGGACATACTTTTGACACAGATTCGACCTAAGGAGGTAGAGACACAATAGGAGCAAGGCGGGGAATTCTTCTATGAGTTTTTCCTTCCTCTTCCTATTTTTCATTGTTGGTTATGACTTGTAGTATTCGACAAGGTGGGTTTCTCTGATGGTAAGCACCCTCCACTTCCAACCAAGAGGTTGTGAGTTCGAGTCACCCCAAGAGCAAGGTGGGAAGTTCTTGGAGGAAAGGATGCCGAAGGTCTATTGGAAACAACCTCTCTACCCTAGGGTAGGGGTAAGGTCTGCGTACACACTACCCTCCCCAGACCCCACTTGTGGGATTATACTAGGTTGTTATTGTTGTTGTTGTTGGTTATGACTTGTAGTATTGTATTTTTACATACTATTATGAATAGCTAAGTTGTTATCTAGGTTTTTTATGGAACCTATTGAAGGATGAAATTCTTGCTATGTTAATATAGATTTGTCAAAGTTTAATATCTATTTGTTCAACTACGTTCTTGTTGTAGTTAATTGAAAGGATTCTCAATTAGTTGTGCCTATTTAGTATGTATTACTCGGGAGAGAGTGCATATTTAGGTAGTTGTTGAACAACATCACTCCTGACGTATGTGAGGAATCAATAACCAAGGGCTTAAAGGTGGGATTAGGGATAACGAAACCTTGGGTGCGATCTAAGTGAGTTGTAATTAAAGCCAGCTAGCGTAACTCGGAAGAGTATGTCTAGTAAATTATCGTAATTACTCGGGAGAGATTTACGGTAGTAAGAGTGCTCATGGTCGATAGAGAAGATTAGGCAAATTTATATGAAACATAGCAGGAAGGGATTCCATCAATAGAGGAAATCATAACTCTAGACCTCTTTAGTTCTATTTCAAATTTCATCCTTGTTAGTTGATAATCTGCTTTATAATAGTTGTTACTTAATTAGTTAGAAATAAATATTATAATCTCTATAATTAGGAAATTGCTTGGACTTGTGTTTCTCAGCAATATTGAACAATTATAACGAAATCTTAGTTCTATGTGGGATTCGATTCCAGACTTGTAAACCTGATTATATTTGCAACGACCACTTAGTCCTTTTTATAAGGCATAATTAGGCGTGAATAGGTGATTTCTTTTTCATTTATCTAATTCTAATTAAAGTAGGAGTACCGCTTGGATACCTCTTTATGGATGAACTTCACCAATTTTAAATCTCCATAAGAGTTGCAACTCTTTCAAATCCACAGACACACTAAGTAGTCATGGGAAAGATAAATGTCATCTGTGTGAAGGATATTGAGATAGCTTCTTCCTTCTCTGTGCGTGGGTTAGCCCTTGATCGGATAATTATTCTTATTTAAAAGTCAAAAAATAGAGTTCTTTTCACTTTAACAACTGTGTTTTTTCTAACAACTCGAAAGGCGATTCCCCCTACGTAGAATTTGAAGAAGAGTATTTGACTTTCATTATTTTTATTTCGTTTTTTTTAAATTGGAGTAGTGTGACTATGTTACTATTGACAGATTTCAATGCCATGAGACGTATCAATAGTTTTCTATTCTAAATAGAAAGAAAGTCAAATTTGTCTAAATACTAGACATAAGGAAGCAGGGGAACAAACTCTGTGTTTCGAAGCCTTTAGAGCCTCATTCTAGCATTCATCGATTTACGTGCGCAGTCCGGGTATTGATCCTGGAGGCTTATATGCAAAAAATTGATCAAAACAAGAATTTTGCCTAAAAAGTTAATTTTAGTTGACTTCGGTTAACGTTTTGAGTAAACGGACTCGGACCCATATTTTGACGGCCCCGGTGGGTCCTATTGAAATATAGGATCTGGGCGTATGCCCGAAATCGAATTCTGAGGTCCCTAGCTTGAGTTATGAATTTTTATTGAAAAATTAAAAGTCTGAAAAATCTAATATTTTTAAGAATTGATTGAATCTTTAGCATTGTTGATACCAAGTCCGTATTTTGGTTTCGGAGCCCGGTACAGGTCCAATATAATGTTTTTGACTTATCTGTGAAATTTGGTGTGAAACGGAGTCGGTTTGACGTGATTCGGACGTCCAGTGGTAAAAATAGAGATTTCAAAGCTTTCTTGAAAATTTCATTTGGTTTGGTGTTCAATTCGTAGTTCTATTTGTTATTTTGGTGATTTGATAGCGCGAGCAAGTTCATATGATGTTTTTAGACTGGTGTGTACTTTTGGTTTGGAGTCCCGAGGGGCTTGGGGTGTATTTTTGGATCATTGGTTGAGAGACTAGTAAAGTTAAGAAATTTGGAAGTTTGACCATAGTCAATATCGGGTTAAGACGACCTCTTTTTAGTGTTTTGAGTGCGCGAGCAGGTCCGTAGCGTGTTTTATGATTAAAATTCATATATGGTTTGTGTTCGGGAAGTTTCAGATGAGTTTCGGGGTGGTTCTCGATCATTTCGGAGAAGTTTGGGTTTTGCTAGTTTCTGGTGCGACACTATTCATTCGCAATTGCGAACCTTTTATGGAAATTGCGAAAACACTGTTCATTAGCAATTGCGAACCTTTTATGGCAATTGCGAAAACAATGTTCATTCGCAATTGCGAACCTTTTATGGAAATTGCGGAAACACTGTTCATCCGCAATTGTGAACCACTTATGGCAATTGCGAAAACACTGTTCTTTCACAACTGCGAAGTTTTGTTCGCAAACGCGATACCTGCGACTGAACAAAAGATGACTTAGATGAGATTTTTGCTTCATTTTCCAAAATTTCAAAACGTAAACCACAAGAGGCGATTTTCCAAAGTACTTTTCTTCCCCAAATAATTGGTAAGTGGTCGTAAACTAATTTCTTTCGATCTTTCACTACTTTTTCATAAGATTCTACCAAAACTCTAAGGTTTTCATGGTGAAACTGGGGGGTTTTGGTAGAAATTAGGGATTTGATAAATTGGGGATTTATACCTCAAATTGAGGTCGGATTCCAAAATCAATTAAAGTCAGGGCTCGGGTGAATGGGTAATCGGATTTTGGTCCGAATTTCGGGTTTGGACCAAGCAGGCCCGGGTGTTGACTTTTTCAAAAATGGCCTAAATTAAATTCTTTGCAATCCTGGGTAGTTTCAAAAGCTTAAATTGAATCATTTGGTTGGTAATTTGCTAGATTCTATTGGTCTGGAGGATTTTGTGAAGGGATTTTCATACCAAATCATTGGATTGAGTCGAGCGGAGGCGACTTTGTAGAGGAAAAGGCTAAGTTGAGTGTTAGGCTAGCCGAATCGAGGTAAATATTTTTCCTAACTTTGTTCAGGGAATTTTTCTTCCTATTTGTCATTGTTTGCTATATGCTGGGATGATACATATATGAGGTGACGAGCCTATATGTATGCGTCGGGGTTAATCATGCTTGGAGGTGGATTATGTTACATTTATGTTTGTAGAGTTTCGCGATCTCCTGCTTCATGCCTTACTTGGCTCTTAGAAGCTAAGAACATAATCTTAAATGATAAGAATCAAGACTTAGCTTATTATAACATGATCAAACTTGACGAAAATTCTGAGAATATATTGATGTGTCTAATTCGGTCATCTCTACGCGAAATCATTATTACTTTACTACAGCCTATATTCATGAGATACTAGACTCTATGCTTGTGTTGTGGATCATTGTGAAAATTGTGGATGTATTTGAATAATATGGTTCTCGAGGGTTGTTGAATCATTGTTGATTTGGAAAGATGTGATTGAGATTTGTTTGAAATATCTGTTAAAACACTCTCCTTGATGTTATTTGCCTTCCTGCCTTGTTTGTCATTGATATTCATATGCTTGGTAAGGAAGAGTGTAAAGCACGAAGGGTGATGTCGTGCCATTGTTTATACATTATCATGTGAGGAGAGTGTAAAACACGAAGGGTGATGTCGTGCCATATCATTGAGAGTAAAAGCACGAAGGGTAATGTCGTTCCATATTATTGAGAGTAAAAGTACGAAGGGTGATGTCGTACCACATTATTGAGAATAAAAGCACGAAGTGTGATGTTGTTCCCTATCATTTGAGAGTAAAAGCACGAAAGGTGATGCCGTGTCATTTCCTTTATATCGTTATGCTTGTATGTTATCGTGAGGTCATGGCACGATGGGTGTTTCCGTGCAGGCGAAGATGAGAGACATGCATTATGTTTGATATCAGTCCTCCGTGTATATGTTCTTGTCTTTACCTTGAACTGTTATTGTCATAATTATATATGTGATGTGATTTGTTGCCATTGTTCTGTCATGATCTCCATCTCAGTTGTTGTTGTGTTACTCATACCTTCTACTTGCTTAACTTGCAAATACCATGCCTATTTTCTGTTTTTATAATTATACTCATGTTGTATCTATTTTGTTGCACCTTAGTGTAAGCCTTCCACCATGCTAGTCATTCATGCCCTTACTTGTTAACTTGTAAAGATCATGTGTTTCCTTCTTGTTTGCTATATTTGTACTCAGGCCTCCACTATGCTACTTAATTGAAGTTGATACTCGTGTTGTTCGCCTAGTCTTTTATTGTTGCCCACATGTATATCATCGTCCATTGTTGTTACTTGCGTATTTCCTACTTTGTAATTCTTGTTATCGTGTTTCTTTCATCTGGTTGGTTTCGTTATACGTACCTTTAGAAGGATGAGTTAAACGCACGAAGGGTGTTGTCGTGCTAATTGATTTGTCACATGAATTTATTTATATATGGTGAGGGTGAGATAGAAGCACGAAGGGTGTTACCGTGCCATTTGACTTGATACCCGGGATACACTTCTCATACCAGAAAAGATTGTAAATCTTCTACTGTGATTTCTGCTAGTAATTGTTGACTGTCTCGAAGAGTTGTATACGATATATTTATCTGTTATATTTTGAATTGCCTATACTGTTAGTCTAATGTACAGGTTATAACAATAAGCATCTTTCAACTAAAAGTCTCGTCACTACCTCGACAAGGTTAGATAAAATACTTACCAGTACATGGGGTCGGTTGTACTGATACTACACTTCTGTACGATGTGTACAGATTTTTGGAGCAGAGTTGTTGGTGACGTCGGGTGCTGACTTGGAAGATGTTCGTGCATTTTGGATATAGCTGCCACTTGTCCTTGGTAGCTTAGGTTGTTGCTAATCTGTTTATGTAACCTTCAAACAGAACGTGTATTTATTTGTATTAGTTTTGAAATTTCAAGTCTTAGAAGCTGTAATCATGTGCTTAAGTTTGGAAAAATAGTTAGTAATTTACAATAATACTGTTCTTTCATAATATATTCTATCATTATTCATTAAGTCTTCTTATTGTCTATCGAAAATTATGCAACAGAAACGACGCCATGTCTACTTCCATTATAGAGAAAACACTAATCAGGGAAACAGGATATAAGAAGAAGTCAATTCCAACTTATGTCATTCAAATTGGCAACTTAAAACATGTTTCATAGTTCCTTGGAAAGACCAATGTTGTCCGATTTAAGATGATTACTCCAAAAACTTCTCTGATTTCGCGTATTCTGGAAAAGGATTGCTGAGAAGAGCATAGGTTTCTTTGGTGCATAATGGGGATTATAATCTCTGTAATCTTATTTTGTTCGGGAATAATTGTTCTGCTGACAATTCATTTCTGCTTAGTAGGAAGGTCCTTAATAGAGCAGCTTGGTGAAGATGATGTGATTGTTCAGAATAGCAGCAATGGAGGAGCAAGAATGTCTGACTTGAAGAAACTCCCATGTTACCTGTACAAGGTTGACGAGAGAGACAGAGACCAACTAGAAGATTCCTCAGAATGTGTTGTGTGTTTAGAAAGATTCAAGACAGGAGAAAACTGCAAGTTGCTGACAAACTGCAACCACAGTTTCCATGTCAGTTGCATTGATCCATGGCTAATACAGACACCATATTGTCCCATCTGTCGAACGTTTGCCATGAAACAGCCCTGCTAAGGTTGGTTGCTTTTTCTTGGAAGCAAGATTGAGGAACCTCTTCACATTCTCAAACAAATTCATAAGTTAATGAAAGTTGGATCTTTGGCGAACGAAAACACTATGCTTTTTCTAAACTGTATCTTTTACCTCATGAAAGTTGCCTCAGGGAAAAGAGTATACTTGTTTAAGCCACCTTGGATAAGATCAAGGCCACATTTTCTGATAGTTTAGGCCAGTTTTTCAAGTGTGGTTAAAGGTCTAATATGTTGTAGTGAAATAGAAGTTTCAGGCCAACCAATCTTATTTGCTGGTTTTCTTTTTCTTTGACTTAGATCAAGCTCGCTAGATATAATGTAACTAGCGGATCTTGGTAAATGGGAGTAAAAGACGTTTTACCTTAACCTTCACAAACTGTCTCTATTGTGTAATTTTTATGCAGTCGATATGCTTTCAGATGGCGAAGTCTTGAAACAACGGTAAGAGTTGCCGTCGTCGACCATACGAGGTCAGGGTTCAAGCTATGGAAACCTATGTTGCTCGGACTCTCCAAAAGTGTTGTCGCACCTGTGTCGGATCCTTCAAAAATGCACTTAATTTGGAGGATCCGACACACACCCAACAACATTTTTGAAGAGTCTGAGTAACAGATGAAAACAACCTCTTGCGTGAATGCAAGGTAAGGTTGTACACAATAGCCCCAATATGGTCCGTTCTTCCCTAGATCTGCACATTAGCAAGAGCATAGTGTACCAGACTACCTTTTAGACATGCTTTCACCTTCTTCCGGTACTTCCCCGATAACCACTTTCTCACAAATGTAATCTTCAAGGATTGGAGAAGAGCAGTAATCCAGTTGCCAAAACAATCAGCTTTGGTAGGGAAACTCTGGATAGTGGAAGTTCATGTGTAATTCCTAGGCGCTTTATGAAAGTTTGTAATTGCATACCTGGGGTTGTAAAGCCATACATAGTTGGATCAGCTACAAGGACTTGTCCAGCATGCACTTGATGAGTTTCAACCTTGCTAGGGCCTCAGAAGTGAACTCAGAGAATGGCGAAAACAATTTTTTTTTTTGATAGTTCTATACGAGATCACTATGGTTCAACATGAATATTCATGATTTATCAGCCACTTCAAGACTACTCCTTGGTTGAGTAGGGCTGATACATCTCCAAAAGAAACCTAAACAACTACCCATTAAATTCATTACAATAGCTGACGTTGCAGCAGGTAGTGCAACTGCTGGTGAAGAGAAATGGGAGGTTGCTAAAACCACAGCCAAGGCCGAATTTTGCATGCCCACCTGCAAGTCAAGTCATTAAGTTTAACATCATTGGCTGCATTTTATTATTGAGAAGAAGAAGGAAAAGCTCCTTTTCCGATTAAGGCTCAATTTGGCTGCGAGTGACCATTAGTTGAAGATGAAATAAGTTTCACAAGGTCTATAATAATTATCTAACAAGTTTCCTGAATTTGTACAACGTTGTAGCAAGGGAAATAGTATAGTAAAGCAAGCTTCCTATCCGTTGAGTAAACTGTTTTTTGCAACAAAAGGAATATCTGAACATAAGATTAGAACTAATGGAAGAGGAAAATATATCCGAGAATATAGTTACCCCCCCCCCCCCCCCCCCCCAAGGAGCTGAAGGTCAGTAGGTTCTCTTCTCCTCCCCCATTTAATAGGTATATTGGTTTCATCCATGAGAAGTATGGGTCATTCAGAAGTGATAAAAAACAGAAACTGATTAGAAAATGTCTTGGGCTACTAAGAACAAAATAGAAACTTGTTACCAACGTGATCTTTCCATGCTTGGCTAGAATTTACCCAAGTAGTAAGCCTACGTGTCTTAAGTCAATCAGGAATGTACCTCAATGGATACAGCCCGTCTTTGAGGTTCGCCAAAACCAGCCAAAGCAGCAGATAGATACCTGATGAAGATCTCATCAGATGACATATTGCATGGATGCTAAATCAGGAAAATAGAGTGTAACAACGAAATAAGGATAATCTTACCCAACAAAGAAACCAGCAAAATGAAGCAATGCTACAGAGACCACAACAAGCCCAAATTCACTAGTTAGCACATTCTGAGCACGATTAAGCAGAGGCAAATCGGAAGAGAATGATATGCCAACCACAGAAGATCTTAGACGCCCAACATTTTCGGAGAATATACTGAGCAAAAAAGGAAACAAAAGATAAAATGAGAAAGGAATGAAGCAGGAAAGGACAGTTAAGAGAACAATCACCACAGAGGAAATGATTCTGAATCAACAACTAAACCTGGAAGCAACAAGAGAAGTAGCTAAGACTGCTAGAAGGGGAGCAAAAGGTGTAACAAGTTTCACCGCCTTCGGAAATTTGTGCTGCATATAAGAACCTACAAGAAGTGGAGCAACCACAACCTAAAAATGAAGCAATACAAGAAAAAATAAATTATTAAAATCAGTAAACATAAACTCCATATAGGTAATTTGATGAGTCAAAAGTATCAATATATTTACAGAACAAAGTGAAGTGACATAACCTGAAGCGTGCTGATGGAAAGCTTAAGAGCATCCACAGGAACATAAGTTCCTGCTAGAATCTTCGTCAAGAAGGGAGTGAGAAGCACTGCACCAATTGTGGTGCATGCTGTCATCACAATTGATAAAGGAACATCTCCTTGTGCAATTAAGGTTACCTGTAACACAATTGGGAAGCAAAATCGAAAGTTGTAGTGAGCTTTATGGTCTAAGCCCATATATATTCATGATATCAATTAGCTAATATCTGACTACAAAGCGTGCATTCAATAAAAAGCAAAGTTCTCCCCTGATGCCTAAAAGATGAGTTTGTTAAACGCTTATGTTCCAATCAGAAGAAAGAAAGTGGCAGACAGGAAACATCGTAACAGAAGTGGACTTCTTGTCACAAGGAAAGGATACAGAGAACTAACCAATTTTGCATGCTTGCTAAATGTGTGTTGTGAGAATTGACACCTTTTCGGAAAGCATGATAATGTAATTTTAAGGGATTTTTTTCAACATATATAGACGACTATTTGCTCCTCACGATACCATCCCTCGTGACATGTCACTCTAAAATGTATAAAGAAAGACAACAATATCTTCTACTCTCATGGTAGTGAATTGCTCCAGGCTTCCTTCTTAGCGCTGAAACAGAATTCACACTAACCGAGCATCAAGAATTCAAAATAAAATTTTGATTTTCTAAAATAAAGTGGAGAGATGCAACATCCAATTGAGTATAATCAACAAGGCAACTGAAATTAGTATTAGTAGTTAACATCAGCACTACATCACTGAACTATATGTGGGGGTAGTATAAAAGATAATTCATCACTGCATATAGTAGCGCAGCAGGTTGTAAGTCAAGATAAGCACATCGATGCACATAATAAATCAACTTTGGCCATCAAGAACCATTTCTCAATTACAATTACGCACAGCAGTGAATTTGACAAAGGGGTCTAGATCCAATTATTGGGTAACAGAAGCTATAAAACTAGAAACTCATATGTAAGAAGTTTGAGACAAAGGAAAAGAAGGAAAATGGTCAACTTTAAGGGTGTGTTTGGTATAAAGGAAAATGTATTCCAAGAAAATATTTTCATGGAAAACAAGTAGTAGTCTTATTCATTTTCTAGCGTTTGGTACGCAAATCAAGGAAAATATTTTCTCAAGAGTATTCATAAATAATTTTGATACAATAAACATGAAGCCATAAACTTTCGAGCCAACAACCTTCCGAACCCACAAATTTCATAAACTTCTGAACCGCAAAACTTTCGAACCGCGAAATTTCAAACCCGTAAACTTTATAATTTCTAAACCCGTAAACTTCGAAACACAAAAACCTCCGAACTCATAACTTTGGAACTTGTAAAATTTTGACCCTGTAAATCGAAAGATGGAAAAAGTAAGACTGAAAATATATAATAAAAAAATATTCCCCCCGGGGGAGGGGGGTTGCAGAAAAAAAAACAGAAATTTGAAAATTACAAACAAAATGTAAAAAAAAATAAAAAATTGCGGGGTGGGGGTTGGTGGATGGTGACGAATTTTTTTTTTTTTTAGAGAAGGGCATGGGGTGGGTTGGGTTGGGTTGGTGAGGGTAAAGAATAGGGTGAGGAAGCTTGAGAAGGAGTTTTGGAAAATATTTTCCCTTTTCTTGATGGGGAAAACATTTTCCTCCAATTGAAGGAAAATGAGTTGACGAGGAAAATGTTTTTCAAAATATTTAAGCCAACAAGACATGGGAAAACTGAAAAACATTTTCCGGAAAATATTTTCCTTCATACCAAACACACCCTAAAAGATTTCCTTTTCCAAATGAAGATGCTGCTGGTACAAGGCAGTATTAATGAGTGATAAATTGGAGCATTTCGGAAAAAGTTCATCACCATCCTTAGACTAACCAACCTAAAGGTAAATAAAGTCCAGGAAGGTAGACAAGTATCAGAGAAATATATTCTATTTTTGAAGTTATTGACGACTTCTCGTGGTTGTAATTCTCAGCTCACTGGATTCTTCCCTGATTTGTCAAACCTTATTGGATTTCTTGTGATACAGTTTTAAGCAGACGTAACAATTTGAAATGAAATGTACCTTTAGCTCTAATTCTCAACGTCAATTCTTAATTGTAGATTCATACAATGCAATGGATTAGGAGGTGAGTTCCCTTAATTATATATAAGGGAAATAATTCTCAACAGAACAAGTCGGCCAAAATTTATCAAAATTCAAAAGCAGAACAATGAAATTATTTTGAAATCTAACAATGAAGACCGTAAATGACATATAACTTGGGACCCCAAAAACACCAAAAGATGCAACTTAAAACTCAGTGGAGAAAACCATAAAGAATAGCAAACATACTGTGGATTCATATCATTACTGAAACGTTGCATATATGCAACTACGGGACATCTACAACCTAAACATGTTCATTCGGAAGTTAAGCTTGACTCGTTAGATCCATTAAGGAGAAAATTACAGAAGAAAGTCACCTTACCACATTGGATGCTGTACCTCCAGGGCTACAAGCAAGCAATATTAGACCAACTGAAATTGAAGGAGAGAGACCCAAAATTTTGCTGAGAATCATTCCCAAGGTTGGCATAATTGTATATTGAGCAGCACAACCAAATAGAATCTAGAAATACGAGGGAAAACCAAAGAGTTTCAGCTGATAGAAATTTCCCTATATGCAAAGATATAGTCTGATTAAAGTTTAAGAGACAGATTAAAGTACTTGTTCTCTTCATTAAATCAAGAAATCACCAGGCACCATGTCCTCAAACCAAATGATGGACCAAGCGGAAATGTCTAAAGTTCTTTCTTTGAAAACTTAATTTGAATGTTATAAGGTCTGAATGCCACATATTTGTAGTCCAAATATCAGACCAAGTGGATATGTCTATATTTCTTTGTTTGAAAACTTAAATTACATGTTACGAATTGCGAGTACCACGTAATCGTAGTCATACATTCCAAGTTGGTCTATCACATTGCCAACAATTACTCACTCGAAAACATGTTAACATGAGAGTTGTTCCAAATAGGGGGGGAAACGGAAAGTTATATTAGTAGTGAGTAACTCACATGTGACCCATCCTATTAATTGAATTTTAATGAAGCGGCTCCTGAGCCGAGGGTCTATCCGCGTACACACTATCCTTCCTTTCCCAGGCCACATTTGTGGGATTACATTGGTTCGTTGTTGTTGTTGGCTATGGAAGAAGGTGAAAACTCTTTTGAAAAACTTAGAGAACAATTGTGAGTAATTAGCATCATTACGCACAAATTATGACCTGCTCCATGATAGCATTCAGAAAGAAGATAACAAAATTTTCTGAGTTAGATTAAATTATACTTGTAGCTCATAAACAACAACACAGCGCCTCATTCCTAAGTAAGTTGGATTCGGTTATCCTCTCTATCCATGCCACTCTGTTTAAGCCCGTCTCAATACTATGAAAATTTCTTCTCCAGAGCTAGATGTTCTCTACATTTTCTACCGGCATACAGAAAATCTCTAACAAGCGTAAAAGACTTCTAGCAAATATCGGACCTTAAGTAAACCTACTTATAGCTCATTAATTAAGGAAAATCCACGACAAGCAAAATGTGGCCTCTAACAAAAAGTGTTTCACAGGGTAAGGTTTCAATCAAGATTGTAAGAATTCGCAAACTTCACTAGGACATTTATATCAAGAACCAAAAGAAAGCAAAAACGAGTCACACTCTACAACTAATCAAAGAAGTGGGTAATAAAATTCACAAGTAAAGAGTGTACTCACAGAAAGAGGCCTTTGCAACAACAAGTTGATTAACTCTTTGAGTTCCAACGTAAGACCCATTGCAAGCATAATAAACCAAAGAGCCAAACTATATGAAGTAGGACCAGAATTCACAAACCATGAAAAAGTTGATGGCTTTAAGCAGGCAACAACCCCACCAACCGTTACATAGACAGGGAAAAGGTTGGCTGCAGTTGACAACCAATTTTCCCATCTGGGTTTTGCTGAAATCACAGCAAGATTCTGAGAATTTTCAGGAAGACATTTAATTACTGTCTTAAGATTTGGGCTTAGAATCTTTGGAGTTGTTAGAGTAATGGGGTTGATGGGTTTATAAAGGGGGATTCTTGGATGGTGTTTTGGGTTGGAAGTGAGTGGAGTGAAGCAAAGAGATATCGCCATAGCTGTGAATTGAAAAAAGTTCCAAGCCAATTAGTTGATTCAAAAACTTAATCGTTTAATCTCAACATTAGAGGAAATAATTTTTCTTGATTCAAATACTTGGTGTTAGTTCATTCCGAGTTTTTAATGTTTAACTATAACACTATCATCAAATAAATATTCTAAGGTCAAAGGACAAAATAATTGATATGATATTTCATTTAGAAAATTTTAATTAATTTTAAAGTTCTAAATATTATAAAGATTATTAAATTATAAATATTTATTAATATAAAATTTATTTTCAACAGAAAAAGATTGACCAACATGTCATTATTATAAATTCTAAAATTTAATTTTTAACCACTTTATTAGTGTGTAAAAATATAAATCCCTCGATATGTTTAAGTGAAATGCCAAACTTAAAATTGTTAGTACTTTGTAATAATTAGGATTCATATTAGATGCCTGCAAATATTTATATTATTCTTTTTTTTATGAGTATAAAATTTTAAAAATCATATTAATATTATCTCATCCATACCAATTTATGTTTTGATCTGGGACTTTGAATAATTTTGATATATGATTTTAATTTTGTGAGTGAGGCAACTATCTTTTCTAGTAATGACATGCTTAACGGTATATATTACGAGAAAAAAGGAGCTAACTGTTTTTCTGCTTCTCCCTCTTATATCAAATAAAAATTGATGCCTTCAAATATTAAAAAATACATTTTCATCAACCAATATTAGACCGCTTAAACTAATTAATTTGGCTAGTAAACTTTGTGAGTTCGTTATTAGTGCAATTTCAGTGCTAATAAGTCTGTAATTATAGTAGTCCATCATTATTTATCAATGATCTAATTTCTGATATTGAGCAATTATTTCTTTAGTTGGAGTTCTTGTTATTAAACTGGATGTTTCATATAACTAATGAATTCACCATCTTTTTTACATATTCAAAGGCTCGTGATAATAAAAAGAAATTAATTGTCATATTTATTTTATATTGGCTTATTCACTTTTAGAATGATCAATAGTACTTGACCCAAAAATAAAAAGTGGAGTAAATAATAGTAGTTCTTTTCGTCCAAAAATAAAAAAACATTAGTAGTTCTTTATTTTGTTTCCCTTTATTGACTTAAATCCAAATCTAATGCTTAGTTGTGAGACATTAAAACCTAGAAATTTAATAAACTGGTATTCTTATTGTGCCCTATATTTTTCTCTCTCTAAAAGTAATCTCTGACATCATGGATTCAACCATGATCACAACACCCGTTCCGCCTGAACCACCGGACAAACACAACCAAATGGACATTGAAGAGACAACAAAACCATACTACTACAAGGAAATGCTACTGGATAAACCGGTAAGCGAACAAAATGAATACTATGAGGAAGATGTACCCACATTCATCGAAGATGATAAAGGGAAAAACATCGAAGGATCAATCCCACTATCTCACGATGACAAGAAACGTCTCTACCTCCCATGGCGTTACTCTGTAATCATAAAGGTCTTTGGACGTAGAATGCCACACCGATATCTTCGTTCTAAACTAATCGAATTATGTAAACCATCCGAACAGTTAATCTTGATTGACTTAGGATGGGATTTCTTCATTATCAAATTCAGTTTAGAGGAAAATATGGTCAAAGCACTACACCTAGGACCATGGTTTATCTCTGGGAATTTCCTTTCAGTATGTAAATGGAAACCAAAATCTGTACCACAAGAAGCCACACTCTCTACCACGGCTATCTGGATTCGCCTCTCACAACTTCCAATGGAATTCTACGACAAAGAAATACTAGAAAAAGTGGGCAGGAAGCTGGGCAAACTACTAAAAATAGACTCATGCACCTCCTCCACCACCCTCAGGGGAAGGTACACACACATATGCATTCAAGTACCCCTAGAAACACCGGTAGAAACATCTGTGATAATAGGAGACCACAAACAAGCAGTGATCTACGAAGGGGAAGGCACACTATGCACGTCCTGTGGCTGAATTGGACACACTTCGAACGGTTGCAACTACAAGGAAGCCACAACAATTCATACCATCAGAAGCACCAGAGACTTCAGGGAAACTTACGGAACAAGGAGAAGAAAATGAATGGAAATACCTTCCCAAGAAAGAAAAAACAAGGCCAACAAAAACCAAAGAAAGGAATGGTGAAGCGTCAAACAACCAACACCACATGCTCAATGGATACAGGTAAACATGTTTGACGCAAACTCAGGTAAGTTTCTACAGACTCAAACAGTTCAGTATAATTTCAAAGCAAGCAAACCAACCCAAAGTCATACAGCAGGCCCAATTGACCAATTAACAAACAAAGCCCCGCCCCCATTACCAGGACACCACTCCAACGCGGTCCCAGCCCAAAATGAAAAGCTGACACGGGGCCCGGAGACTCTGACACAACATCCACTCTTGACCCCCAATTCGCTTCCCAAGACAAGGCCTCTACTTTTGGCCCATCGAACGAGGCAGCAGGCCCCAACTTTGAGGCAATGGACTATGGGGTCATCCACGCCCAACCAATCAGGGGGCCCACCCAATTGGAGGTTGTCAGCCCAAAAACCCATCCCTACACCTCGCCTATGTTCCCCCTACAACTATCTCAGAAATAACCTCTAATGGGGAAATCTCAACATTCACCATGAACACTCAAGTGCCTCTTCTGGAACCACACTCAAATTCAGGTGAAAAGACACTCACCGTCCACTCGACAAGATCCCTAATTAATTCAGAATCCCCCTCCCCTGGCACAATTAACACTGCCTCCTCCACTGACCGAGATTTGACACTAAAGGTCACAATAATGTCTCAGCCCCTTAAGTTAATCACCCTCATTACTCAAAGTATTAAATCTAAAAAACACACAAATGAAAAGAAAAAAAACAAGTGTCACCCTCCTTTGTGACCTCACTACCACTACCACCGGACCACCTACCGACATCTTGGCTGGAGGCGGCGCTGCAGGGTCAGGGTTTAACCTACAATTTCACCCTGGGAAGCCAATCGGTGACGCTGATTATACAAAATTCGGCTCCTTGGTAAGGATAAACGTAGAAGCCCTAGCTACCTTTAGCCCATGCCTGTGGCAGATGATGGTGAACAAGGACATCATGCAACCAAACATCGACCCTCCGATGCTCAACAGTCAAATGTCCCAAATCTTCCAATCACTACCATTCTTCCCAGATCTAGGAACGGAGGACCCAGCAGCGGAGCTGATTTTTGTGACCATCGACCCCCAAATCCATCAAATGCCATCATCTTCCGCTCAGCCAGAGAAGAGCACATCCCCACCACTCAGCAACATCAAAAAGAAATCAGCAAGGCCCTAGACCTCCTTAAAAGGAAAAACTCGACAGAGGCATAAGGAACAACCTACGGCCCCCTTCGAACAGACTCGCTCTTACTGTACTCGGTCAGGGCGATTATGTTCAGTGTAGAGACCAGTGAGGTGTTAGTGATTCTTTGCCCTAAATCAATGACCAAGTGTGGACCGAGCCTAGTGTCTCATCAGTCCCAAGGATCCATCAAGTCATTGCTCAATTTGACTCCGGTACTTAGCTTAAAGAGGAAATCCCAATCGTCTCCGAGGAAGGCATCACAAGGAATGGGGAACCCTTAGGAAGGCCACCCCCCAAACAACCAACCACCCCTAATGAATTGCATCATATGGAATGTTAGAGGTGGGAACAATGCTGAGTTCAAAAGGCACTGTATGGAGATGGTCAAGTTGCACAAGCCGGCCATGCTCGTTCTGTTCGAGACCAAAATGGCCGGCCACAAGAAATTGGCTGAGGAGCTTTAGTTTGATCTGCGTATCCAATCGCCGGCCATTGGGATATCTGGGGGGATCTTGATTATGTGGAAGGAGGACAACGTTAGTGTAGATGAGGTGGCCACCACCCCTCAAGGTATCCATGCAATGGTGAAGGTGCTCCCTAACTATACTTCTTGGTTATTCTCTGCCATTTATGCTAGTAATAATTTAGCATATAGGAAAGTCCTTTAGGGAACTTAATTACAATCTCCAAAACTCTCACAAAAAACTAGTTTGTGGGAGGAGACTTCAATGAAGTCATGAAAGCTAGGGACAAATTTTGGGGCAACCTGTAAACCCTAGTCGCAACAACCTATTCTGAAATTGTATTAATGAATGCAAACTATAAGACCTAGGCTAAAAAGGTAGTAAATTCACTTGGTCTAATAAAAGATACAACAATATGGCCTCCTTAATCCTTGAAAGAATTGATAGGTGTTTTGCCAATGAGAGTTGGATCTCATAGTACCCTGAGGCTATTGTGTTACACCTACCTAGGACCCACTATGATCACTGCCCCATCCAAGTTATCCTGGAAGGGAAATCCTCTTGTAACCTGACTAGATCTTTTAGGTTTGAATCCATGTAGGCTAGCCACCCAACTTTCCCTAACATCATCAATGAGGCTTTCATTGCAAATTCAACCCTTCTCCAATCCACTAAGCCCTTCAAGAGAATTGTGACCCGGTGTAACAGAGATACCTTTGGAAACATTTTCCACAATAAAAGAAGAATCTTAGCAAGAATTGCAGGAATCCAAAGATCCCCCAGCTACCAATTCAGCAGCTACTTGTTAAACCTAGAAAACAATCTTATTAGTGAGCTAGACTCAACTCTTAGAAATGAAGAGGACTTCTGGAAGCTCAAATCTAGGATTAACTGGCTTCATGAGGGAGATGCCAACACCAGATTCTTCCGCACTTCCACTCTCAATAAAAGAAGAAGAAACAGAATCCTTTCTCTCAAAGGTGAGAGTGGGAACTGGCTCTATGACCAACAAGACATCCAAACATCCATAATGAGCTTCTTCACCAACCTCTATACCTCATCCCACTCCCAAGACCCCATTTCCACCACCAGCCATCTAACAATGTCTCATACCCTTTATGACTCCCAAAGAGACAGACTGGACAGGCCCCTTGAGATGGGGGAAATCAAAAGAGCTATCTTCTCCCTAAAGCCTTTTAAGGCTCTTGGTCATGATGGCCTCCACCCTTTCTTCTACCAAAAGTACTGGAGCATTATGGGCAACTCTGTCTCTGACTTATGCAAAAAGTGTTTCTCTACTAACTTTATGGATGAGACCATGAACTAAACTCTCCTCTATCTCATCCCAAAATGGCCCAAGCCTCAATGCTGAAAAACTTCAGACCAATTGGACTTTGTAACACAATCTACAAGTCCATCACCAAGATAATTGTAAATAGAATCAAGCCAATGTTGCGCGATATCATTCGGCCTAGCTAGGCCAGTTTCCTTTCCAATAGAAGAGCTTCTGACAATTCCATCATTGTGCAAGAGTACATCACTTATTTTAGGAAAATAAAAGGTAAACAGGGCAACATGATCCTCAAATTGATCTAGAAAAAGCTTTTGACAGTCTGTAGTGGTCCTTCATCAGGGACACACTTCATGCCTTCAATTTTCCCTCTAGGTTCACCAAGATCATTATGTCTTGCATTAGCTCTTCCAGCATATCAATTCTTGTTAATGGGGGGGGGGGGGGGGGGGGGGGGGGGATACTGAAGCCTTCAAGCCCTTCAGAGGCATCATACAAGGGGACCTAATAGCCCTTTACCTTTTCATAATGTGTATGGAGAGACTATGCATGTCAATCGATAAGGAAATTTTAGACAATCATTGGCAACCCATAAGTATCAACAGGTCTAGCACTAAAATTTCACATCTCTTTTTTGATGATGATCTCACTCTGTTTGCAAAAGCAAGCAACAAAAATTGCACCTTCATATACTCTATCCTGTAGTCTTTCAATGAGAGCTTGTGCCAAAAAATCAATCTCGGAAAGTCAAGAGTGCTCTTCTCCTCCAACACATCTCAGGATACCATGGAAAACCTCACCAATGCTCTGTCTATTCATGCTACCACCTCATTTGATAAATACCTTAGTTTTCCCATCTTCCACAAGAACGCCACTAGTGCAGACTTTCAGTTTCATAATTGATAATATGCAATCCAAATTGGCTGGCTGGAAAACCAGTTGCCTAAACATGACGGGCAAAACCATCCTGGCCAAGTCTTCCTTGTACAATATCCCTAGCCATATCATGCAGTACATCAATTTGCCCACTGAAGTCACCAAACAAATTGATAGGATCCAAAGGAACTTCATCTGGGGCACCACCCCAGATAAGAAAAAATTGCACTTGATAAACTGGGATAGGGTTACAAAAAGGAAGGCAGATGGAGGGTTAGGGCCCCAAAAAGCTAATTTGAAAAACAAGGGCTCCCTTGCAAATCTATCCTGGAGGATTTATCACAACACAACTAGCTTGTGGCCAGAGTTCTAATCTTTAAATACTGTAATTGGAACCATACCCCTAGAACCCTTAGGTACCCTAAATCCCCTACATGGCAATGCATCCTCAAGGGATGGGATGCTTGAAGGAAGGAAAGTAGATGGGTAGTCCATAAGGGAAATAAGGTCAACTTACTGAGTGATGCTTGGATCCCTAACCAGCCAGCAATTAGAGACATGATTGCATGCCTTTTTTCTCAGAATGATCTGAATGCCAAAGTAGACACTGTCAGGGGTTTGGGATCTTTCCACCATATCCATGGATCTGCCCCCAAGCATCTCCAACATGATCAGTTCTGTATTCATTCCCCCAAATCCTACAAAAGAATACAAACTAATCCAGGGATTAACTGCCAGTGAGTCTTTCACTAACAATTTTGCTTACTCCTTCCTTAGCAAAACTGAAAACAATGTTGGAATAGAAGAGGAAGGAACTTTCAATTGGATCTGGAAACTCCATACACCCAACAAAATCAAGAGCTTCATCTAGCTTCTTACTCACAAAAGGCCACCTACGGGGGGCTACCTTCATAGAATTGGGGTCAACTGTAACCCACAATGCTCCTTCTGCCACAATTGTGAAGAAACAATTGACCATTCTTCTTTGATTGCATAAATGCAGTCCAGTTCTGGCAAGAATTACTTTCCAAAGCATCCATTGAGAGCAGGCAATTGAACCTATCTTTTCACCCCAACAATGGCCCACTACCTAGAATACACTTAGGAAAAAATCCTTCAATGGACACATTCTTTGGGAAAATATCCTCCTTTTCCGTTTCTGGCATATCTGGCTATGCAGAAATCATAATTTGTTCAATAGCAAAAAAGATAGAATCAACACTGCCAACACCATCTCTAAAGCTACTGAATATTTTGTGTTGGTAAAAAAATAATTCCACCAAAATAACTCACCAAATCACTGTCAAATGGGAGCCACCCATAAGGGGCTTTTATAAGCTGAATACAGATTGAGCAGCTAAGGGCAACCCAGGCATAGGAGGAATATGTGGTGTTTTCAGAAATCATAATGGGGATCCGATAATGGGGTTTATGAAAAATATACCGCATACAACAAAGACTTTGGCTGAATTGAAGGCTCCTAAAAGGGCTGCAACTTGCTGAGCAAAGTAATTGGGTCCCATTGGACATCAACACTGACTCGGCCGAAATCATACAAATGCTAATCACAGGTAACTTAACATATGATCCTATGATTTGTGAATGCAGGTTATTAATACATAGGATGGGCAGGGTCGTGGTGAAGCACACATACATGGAGCATAATAGGGTAGCAGATGCATTAGCAAAGGAAGTAGCGAAGTTAGTTTTTTTGGGCAGATCTAACCTCATGCCAGTTCCTCCGATGTTTGCCAATGATGTCTTTTGGGCAGACATCCTAGGAACTGATATTATTAGGGATTTTGTGGCTTGTAATATGGACACCATATCTCAAAACATTGCTATGCTAGGGGTCCTACAATACCCCAGCAATGACACTCCTGTGTAATATAATTGTTTCTACTAGTAATATATAAATATCCTTCTAACAAAAAAAAAAAAAACCTGAAAATTTGAATTCCTGAAAAGCAATTCAAATATTAGGAATTTAAATTATACATGTAAATTTTTTGTTAATAATAATATCCTAAATATTAGGTTTCCTATATAATAGTTCAAAAATAAAAGTTTTAATACATAAAGTTTTAGTTGAATTCAATATCTAAAATATATTTTATTGGGCGTGAGCTCTATATTTAAAGGATAAAAAGACGAACAACATTTTATCAAGGGTCTTCGTTGCACAAATTTCTTTAAAGATCACATAAATATTATCAAAGAATGTATTTGAGTTATAAAAATAATTAATAAAAAATATTTATTCCAAAAAATGATGAATGCGATTTAACTAACTCGGTAAATGAAGAAATCCTACATCAATAAAAGTCCCCAAAAGCCTTATTGAATTATTCACATATTATTGAATTTCACTAAAACAATATGACTGCCACATTTTTAATTAATTGTCAGTTATCATACATCATACAAATAAGTTGGGATAGACTATAGAATTTTTTCTTGTTTTCATTCTAAGTTTTGCTAATCATTATTTTCACTCCAATATTAAATATTTTGTTATGAAAATTGCGTGTATATATAGAGTTTGCAAAAAAAGAATAAATAAAAATAAAAATAAAAATATATATAGAGAGAGATTCAAACCCTCATATCCTCTTATAAACTGGTTTGATTAATCTATGAAGTAACTATCAATAGTACAATGAGCCTCTATTATCTGTAAGGCCATCTCCAACCTTAACACCAAATTTTACATTAAATTTTACATCAAAATGGTGCAACATCAAATTTGCTCCAACCATTACACTATATTTTACACCAAAAAAGAATATTCCTTTTCATATTCTTCTCTCTCTTCTATATTATTTTATTATCTTCTATTTAAAATTTATTTTTTATTTCCTTCAAACAAATTCTTTTTTTTTTCTTCATATTCATCACATATAATTCACATTCACCACTTATATAATCATTTATTACAAAATTATTTTAAAGGATAAATCAACTAAAAGTGAAATCATTGATAAAAGATAATTAAATAAATATTACATCATAGTAAATTTAATTTAAGTACCACATAAATATTCAACTTTCGCCTCTATTCTCCCATATTTCTTTTTATACAATTATAATAATAATAAAATTAACTTATAATTTTATATTAATATAATATATACAAAAATTAATATATCAAAAAAATAGAATATAAAATTAAAATTATAAATATCTTAATATAAAAATTAATTATATACACAATATATGATAAATTAAAAGTCAAAAAATATAAAAATAAATAAAATAATATTAAACCAAATTTGATGTTGATGAATAGTGCAAATTCACACTCTATAATGGTGCAAGATTTGGTGTTGGGTTAGAGCATAAAAATACTAAATTTTGCACCAAATTTATGTATTTATTTCATTGAACTAGGTAACAACATACAGAATTGCCGTACAAGATATGCATAATATTCAAAATGAAATGTCAATCATGTTCATGGCTAAGTTCTCCATCATCATATACTCCATTTCTCCTAACCAATTCATCTTACTGGTTCCATTCCCTGCATTTTCGAACACACAAAAATTAGAATAATGCTCTACTAAAACTACAAGGTTAACGTCTAATTCTCATCCTTCCATCGCCGTTGAATTAATCAAACTTCATAGGTCGTTTGTGGAAAAAGCTTGTCCTCATTTTAAAACAACCTTTTTTTTTAAAAATAATTTAACTTATAGCTTAAAGAAACTCTACACAATACTGAATTTCAATATGTTGTTCTACCATGTTACTTATTAATTGTCGTACTATTTTTCCAGTGACTGATTCAACTTAATATAATAGCGTATATGTATATAAATTACTTTACACTGATGGCGTATATTAATTAATTAAAGTCTTTTTTTAAGAGAAGATATTGAAACAAGACAAGACACGCATACCGTAAAAAGATTCTGGCATGGTTTGGTTGAATGTTGGATATTTGTTGAACTTTTTGAGAGGGCAAGAGGAAAGTGGAAGAATTGGAATATTTTGACAATTGCAAATCTCAATCATGTTGCCATCTGGATCATGGAAGAAGAGTTGATCTACAGTGACTCCACCTTCTTTCACAGTTGCTGTAACATATTCAATGTTCATCTCGTCCAATCTTTCAATAATGAGGTCCATATCCGAGCATTGGAATGAAATGTGATTGTCTTTTGGGTTTATCTTTCCCTTCTTTGACGCTGCATCTTCTTTTCCTAGCAAATGTATTCCAATTCCGTGGTTGAACAACCTGCAAAAATAACAAATAAACTAATTAATTATTCTAAAAGTTTATTGTGATAAATGTTTAGAAAGAATTTCAAAAGGGAAGAAATCGTATGTGTGTTGGAGAAAAGGACATATATATATATATATACCAAGCTCCATCAAAGTCAAAGGAAGAGGGTCTCTGGACGAGGACAAATCCAAGAACTTGCTCATAGAATTGAACACTTTTGGGAACAGACTTGCAGACAAACGAAACATGATTTAATGCTAACAAAGGCATCCTTGTAAGTTCCTCATTATCAGATGTCGTATATGATGAATCTGATGACCAGTTAAAGGCAGTGATCTCCTCAGCTTTCTCTATCTCTTTTCCCATTCTATATATCTTTCTCTTATAAGATAAATTCCTCTCTTTAATTCACACTCTAATTACTGAGTTAATGATAATTTTCGAATCAATAATAAGTAGTAGATAAATGAAATACTCCTTAAATTTCTATGAGGAACTTTACACAGAAGTGCACGCATATATATAAGCACACAAAGGAGAGAAGGGTACTCTTTCACTTGTACGGAGGGTCAGGTTGGGTTATGTATGTTAGGTGGGGATGAGGGCTAAACTAATAATTATCTCGCATATGAAAATTAATAATTCATATTAATTAGGGGGTTACGCGATAGCTGAGAGATCCAACCACTTATTTAATACAACACCGTGTTTCTCAAATGACTCCTGCATATAATTTAAAAAAACAAGTATAAATAGAATTAATATACTAATTTCAAAACCCAAAATGTCTTATTTAAAATTCGTCACTCGACTAGATCAATAACTTGATGCATGGCACATGGTGTTTATATTAACTTTTAAACTCCCTCTGTTCTTTTTTACCCGTCCATTATATTAAAATAACTTTTACTTGCCCTTTTAGCAAATGAAAATAGATTTATTATTTTCTTTCATTAATTATTACCCTTAGTATTAAGTACCCACAATCCCCAAATTTATTGGAGTTATAACTTTAATACCAATTATTATCAAGGATAATTTAGTAACTACAATATTAGTTAGAACTAATTAACTTTTTATTTGTTAATTTTAAAGTTAGATTAATTGAGTAGGTGCAAATGAAATAAATATTCTTCTATTTATCAACTGAATTTTGATGTCCACCGACTCCTGCATAGCACGTTTTTCTTTTCTTTTGGTCCAAATTAAGAGCCCCTTTGGACGTAAGATTTTTTTCTTTTTGTTTTTCCGAATTTTTTTAAAATATTTTTTCGAAATTACTGTTTGGCCATAAAATTTAAATTTTCACTCGAAAATGAACTTTGAAATTTTTTGAAAATTTGAAAATCTCCAAAAAAATTGTTTTTCAACATTTTCACTCATATCACTCACAAAACTTACAACCCGAAGTTATATTCATGTCCGTACAACTCTAACCATTTTTACTTGAATTTTTTTTTGAACTTTTTTTTAGAATTTTATAATTCTTAGGACCAAACGCCCACTAATAAATTCTCGCAAGGCTTGTCAACGCACATGACTTAAGATAATTTAGTTGGTGAATTTCCTGGAGGTTCGGAAAATGAGAGAATATTGTGAAAGTACTAAATGGGTGCGAAGAAGAAAGATAATTTACTTGTAAAGAACAAGATGATGATGTGGATATATGCATCTCAGGGCAAGTGAGATATAGGAGTTTACTAGGCTATTTTGTCCTTTATTTATTTCCTTTTCTCCCCAGATGTTTTAACAAATCTTTGTTTTATTTTATATATTTTTGAATTGTCATGAACTTCTCTTTTTATTATCTTTTAAAGGAGTAACTGAGCTTGGTCTAGGGGCAAATTTGTGTCTATATTTTATGTCACAAGTAAGCCACACGGTTGTCCTCTTGGACCAAGTGTTATTTTGTTGCACAACCAAATAGTAGAAATAAATGTGTCTAATGTTCAATAGTTTAACTTGTCACAACTTAAAATTTGAATAATACAAATGAAGTGTCACTATTAATAATTACCAAAAGTTGTGTTTACATGTTTTATAAAGAGTCAATCCCACGCATGAGTGTAACGTGAAAGAACGCGTTGCACAAATAAATAATTATAATTAATAGACATGCGTGTGTGAGTGTGTCTATATTTTTCTCTATTTTAACACCCTAAGTTAATAGATGAGATGTAATACAGTTCGTACTACTTTCACTATATATTTCCACTGTCTTATAGTTTGTTTGGCCAAGTTTTTTTTGGGGCCAAAAGTATTTTTTGATTAAAAATACTTTTGTCAAAAATTAAGGTGTTTGACCAATCTTTTGGATGTAAAAAAAGTGCTTTTGAGGAGAAGCAGAAGCAAGAGAAGTTGAAAAAAAGTAGCTTCTCTCCAAAAACACTTTTCTGAGAAGCACTTTTGAGAAAAATACACTTAGAAGCAGTTTTCAAAAGTTTGGCCAAACACTAATTATTGCTTAAAAATGCTTTTCAAATTAATTAGTCAAATACAAACTACTTCTCACTAAATGTACTTTTTTTAAAGAAAAACACTTCTCAAAATAAATTTATTTGAAAAGTTTGACCAAACGGACTATTATATTGCTTTCTAAATTCTAATAAGTGTTATTCTCGTCAGAAGCATATGATAAAATTGAAATGGTAGATTAGTTGAAGGGTCGTGCATTTTATTTCTTCCTAAGACTTGTTTTACTTCTTTGTCTTTTTCATGAAATAGAAAGAGCAAAGTATCATTTTCAGGAATTGCCAGCAAACTTTGAAATTTGTGAGATTTGAGTTTTTATATGTATCCCAAGATGTGCAAATTTATATTTGGTCAATTTCCTCGTGGAAACAGTCGTTGCTAAATTATATTTTATATAGGAATAAACCTAAACACCTAATTGTTCCTATACACACCATATCAGAATAAACTAAACCACTAGTCCTTCCTATACTGAAGGATTGAAACACCCAAAAATAATTTAGGCACAAGCAAATAATTCAACAACGATTATATAGAAGAAATTTATTAAACTAGGGAGAGAACGTGGTAGGAGGTTTTTTCACCACTCATAAACTCTTGAATCTCTCTACATCATAGCTACCTCTCCACAATAGAAAATATGTAGTAGCCCCCCTGTTTATAATACTACAAAACCAAAATTGACTAGAATCTAGAAAACGTATTCCTAATTAATTTGGTTGTGAATCCTTATTAGACATAAATTAAATAAACTAGTAAATACCAAATCCTTGACGATGTAGGAATACAAATTAATCTTGGTTTAATCTCCACTAGCCCCCTTTAAACCAAGATATTCAAACTTGAGCATGTCATGAGTAACATCAAGCCTTGTAGAAGTCAAGTACCTTAGACTTTCCACCAATTCCCTAAAATATGTTGCATCAACAAAATCGCGAGTATAATCATTAGTTAACTTCAATTTCTCTTCAATATTGGCCATGTATGATTTGGCTTTAACAGTGGTAAATCCCTTCAAAATATCATTAACATATTTTTTCTTTACTTTGAAACCATCTACTTCTCCAACTGCTTTGTGGGTAATCTTGTACACCCACTCAATTCCAATTGACAAATTTTATAGGTTGTAGAATAATATCGTTAACGAACAGTTCGTCATGCTCCTTGAGACATGCAATTTCGAACAATGGTACGAAATTGATTGCATCTTCAATATCTATAATCATGTGTTGTGTTTCTGGATCCCTAGTTGTTTTTGCCTCAAACTTGGGTGGATCATTAGAAAATTTTCTCTTGATGAAACACCTTGCTTCTTTCATTACTCGATTCATCTTTAATACCATCAAATAATTTTTCTTGTGAAATACCAACTTTTTTTGGATGGGCATCTCTTGCAACCAAATCGTCCTTTTTCACGGTCGCAGAAAATTTTGGTAGTTCAATTTGAATATTATTTGACTTCTTTTCGCATTCAACGGAATCTCTATCATAACAAAAATTACATGTACCTTCTCTTCTTGTCACGACCCCAAATCACTAAAGGTCGTGGCGCCTAACGTGAAACTAGACTAGCCCTTTAACATAGTGAAAACAACCTTTGCTTGTTTTATAGAAATGCCAACTCATAAATTGATAAAGATACCCTTTTTAGATAATCTCAAAAGAAATAATAATAGAAGCAAGCAACCAAAACCGCCCCCAGACCTCGGGAGTCAATTGTCATGAGCATCTAAGATGATAATACAATGTATCAATATACAACTCTGTCACTAATACAAATCCAAAAGAAACATCAAAGTATAGGAATAGGAAGGAAAGGAGGTCAGTTGTGCACGCTGAGCAGCTACCTCGATCCTCGAGCAAAAATCCAAGCACGTCAGAAGGCACTAGCGAGATGGTCCGGTACCTGGATCTGCACACAGGGGTGTAGGGAGTAACGTGAGTACGCCAACTCAGTAAGTAACCAAAGTAACTAAAAAACTTGAGTGCAGTGACGAGCATTTATAAATCATATTTTGTAAAAACAATAGTTCAACTTTTTTTAGGAAAACTCAGTGTAAAGAAGAGTGAGAAAACAGTAAAATTCACAATGTATCCGCCTTTCAGGCCCAATATCACTCATATCAAGGTATCTCAGTCACTCATATCTCCACTATCAGTATGCCATGCTCTCACTAAGCACTCTCACTCAACAAGTACCAGATATCCACTCAATTGTTGCGGCGTGCAGCCCGATCCAATAAATATATATACATATATTGCTGCGACGCGCAACCCGATCCATATATAATACGCTGCGACGTGCAGCCCGATCCATATAATAGTTGACTGTGCCCACTGGGGGTGTACAAACTCCGGAGGGGCTCCTACAACCCAAGCACTATGTTGCTGCGGCGTGTAGCCCGATCCATGTATAATGTATATTGTTGCGGCGTGCAACCCGATCTATGTAATATATAATATATATTGCTGCGGCGTACAGCCCGATCCATAACTATCCTCACATACTTGGCTCTCGGCCTCACTTAGTCATCCCTACGAGCCACTCGGGAAAATCATCTCAACTCACGAGTCTCAGCCCCAAAATACCTCTCAGAGTTTCAAAACAGTGATGATAGCAGTGAAAATAACAATAAGTAGCAACATGACTGAGTTCGCAATTGTTCTATCAAGATAGTGTGAGAATAGTATAAAAGTACCTCTAAAGGTCTAACAGATCGGCACAAGGCCCCAAACATGGCTTAAAGCCCACCCTCAGGTTTAGAGTTACAATCGTTACTTACCTCAAAATAGTCCAAAAAGCTACTCCGCAATAATCTTGCCCCCTCGAGTCGGCTCCCAAATGCTCCGAGTCACAAGAATCCCACTGAAAATCTGTTCCAAATCCCCCTTTTCCCGAGCTCTCTAATGGTGTTTTGAGATATGGCCAAAACCCTCGTTTTGAACTTTTAAACATTCTGCTCAGACCACTTTTCTTCATCGCGATCGCGGACTTCCAGTCGCGATCGTAGAGAATAACCAACACGCACCCAAACTTTCCTTCTACGCGAATGCAGGAGACGGATCGCGATCGTGAACCTCAACTAACTCAACCTACGCGATCGCGGTTGGCTTCACGCGACCGCGTAGAGATACGCTCAAACACCTGACGTCCAGACTCTTCTACGCGAGCGCAAGGACTCCCACGCGATCGCAAGACTAAGCTGCCCAAACACTGCGATCACAGAGAGTAAAATCCTGCCAGCCCCAACTTGTTCTACGCGATCGTGATTGCTCTCACGCGATCGCAGAGAAGAAATACCTACTGCATAAAAACCAGAAAACCAGCAACAATTAAGGCCCTAAAAATGCCCGTTTGAGCATCCGAAACACACCCGATGCCCCCCAGACCTCAACCAAACACACCAAACAATCCTAATACCTCGTTCAAACTTAGTCGAGCCCTCGAAGCACCAAAAACAATGCAAAAACATCAAAATCATATCAAGTTCAAGCCTATGAACTTTGAAATTTCTAAAATTCACCAAAGATGCCGAAACCATCCAAAACACATCTGATTGACATGAAAATTTGTACAAATATCAGAAATGACATTACAAACCTGCTTCAACTTTCGGAATTCCATTCTGACCTGGATAGCCTATTTTCCACTGCCGATCGAAAATTGCCAAAAAATAACTTTTGCCAATTCAATCCTAATTCTACACCGAACACCAAAACCTCATTCTGAATACACTCCTAAGTCCCAATCACCTAACGAAGCTACCCGAGCCATAAAATCCGCATTCCGAGATCGTTTACCAATAAGTCAACTCCCAGTTGACTTTTCCAACTATAAGACTGCTTAAAGAGACTAAGTGTCTCAATTCTCACTACAACCATTCCGAACCCGAACCATCCGACCAGACAAAACACACAAGAGATGAACCACACAAAAATGAAGCAGACATAGGGAAAATGGGGCTAAACTATCGAACGACCGACCGGGTCGTTACATTCTCCCCCACTTAAACATGCGTTCGTCCTCGAACGTGCCCATAGTTATTCCAAATCAAAATTTCCGAGAAATTCTACCATGCACATACCCAGGGGTGATCTCACGTGACCCTATCCCATATAGGTCCGATAACACAACATAACTGAAATTTCGAAATCCAACCTGATCCATATAAATCTTAGAACCAAATTTCCACTTCTGAAGTAATTTACAAGATCAATTTTCCACAACTATAAGCTGTAATAGTCTGAACACGCTGTATCAAGCGATATATGTAACCCAAGATGTAATCCCATAATATACCACATGACTCAACACTTATAGCGATAACTCTTAATCACAATAGTATCTCAAAATAACCTAATACCGGTAAATAACCTCTTATCAAGAAAGGCCTCGCTTAACACTTCCAGATGGTGCCGATGATGAAAGAAACAAGTAGAAACTAGCAACCATTCGTTCGATCAGCATCAATACCATCTAAAGCCATAATTTGTGCAACTCTTGCACTCGATAACAACATCCCAAGAGCTCAAATCATAAAATGAAGAAGATTCACACGAAAGGACTATCCTGCCATTAACGATTACCATCACAACACCACTCTAAGATCCTGGCACACATCGAAAATCAAGACACACGAATATGAAACTAAGGGTCATACCTCTACATAACTCCGCTACAATGTGTGATCCCATCGAAACGCTGGTCCACATGAAATACTTCAAGCCACCCTGCTCAAAATCAATAACCATGCGCAATTCGACATCAAGTACTCCAAGTGCATTTCCATAACCACGGAAAATCGAACGATACCATGCCACACAAACCCAAAAGAACATAATCAATACATCTCAATCCTGCAATACCCAATTTCTTACCAGACTCAAATCCAGCTATAAAGTCCAATTAGAATCGCACCATATGTGCATGTAATCAACAATCATAGCTCCTCGCAACACCGGAGAGTAGCTCATATATCACTCCAGAATATGAATAGATTCAATGACAGTCAAATGATACATCCTTCGACAATAGCAAATTCGAAGTTAACAATTCCGACTCGGTGCAGAACACACACCCATACTGGCCTACCAATAACCCTAAATCAACCTTGGTCACCCACCACAGATAGATAACTCTCTGAAGGTTCACAACGACTGAATCATGGCATTCACTAACATCTGACTAGCTTTGCCCACACCCTCACAGTCCAGAACCCCAAAATAATCTGTTTATGAGAACTCTCAGTCTCAAAGTCTATGAAACGCACAAATTACCATATCTGATCTCTACTCCACCACTTGAATATATAACACATCCCTAATACTCAATCATTCCGTGAGGGATACCCCTAAAATTCTTCCTCGTCACCAAGCAGCCTTGAATATCAGTAGCGATCCAACAAACGAGCGCTACGATACCAATGAAGTACCCTTAACTCAAACACATTGTCTTCTGAAATGTATACCCTCCTCAAGCCACACCAATCAATGATATCATTTACCTAGTCATTTGAAACTCCCCATGCTGCCTAATACTTTATGACCTTCCTTCCAGAACTGAATCGTGACCTTACACGTACAAATCTCAACCCTACACAATATGCCGCCTACAACATGCCCTCCTATGATACATATGGGAACTTCATAATTCCTTCCGAGCCACAAGTTATTTCGTACCCCACTAGCCAAGAACTTTCCATTGATCCCATTTAGAAGCAAAATCACTATACATCACATGGCCTTCACGCCAGTAGAAAATATACATCTCTAACCGTGGTAGAAATCATCAAGAACTCTCCGAATCCCATTTGTACAACACCAAACCGTCAGGACCGAATCTTTCTAACTCAACCAAGATACGCATGCCACCAAATCCCAAGAGGATTGCCAAGAACACATGTAACAACTCATTACTTCATAACACCCACAAAACTAATCATATCCCTTATCATGCCGATCCGACCTACTACCAAGATGTCCTATTTATTCAAGTTCCTTCTGACTTACCTTCGAATTGATACTTCCTCTTGCCACAATACCGCAATTCTCAATCCAGACTCACCGCAAAAAACCCGAGCATAAAATATACTGTCTAAGGCTCATAAGCCGCTGAATGCTCTCTCAAATATCTCCAAAAGCACCCCATCAGAAATACTTACCCTGAAGAGACTTCCTGCGAATTTAAAGTCATTACCTTCCCTTTCCTCATACCGATGGATAGAATCCATGATAATGTAAATACACCACAAGCCTTGACACCTTCCACGTAAATCTCAGCTCTAGCCCAATTCACACCTTGAGGATCCTCAAGCGCTACATATAACCTTGAATCCGTCAGAACCATTCTCGAACGTCATTCACTTTATGCAATTTCAATTATACTGACCAAACAGAAAGTACTACCTGACCCCGTTTGCAAACCACATACTAGGAAAGTAATCCACACCTTTTGAAGCAACAAACACACTCATACACTGCACACACTACCCTTTTTACAATTTTAACTCAATCAGTCAATAAGGTCCATTTACCCGTAGAGTACATCACAACCTGTATCGAAGAATTTTCCATTACTCGAGTCATTCCCAGACTCCACCTCTGCAGTTCATATCCGGTTCACCCATATACCTCGATCCCACCACTACAACACATAATCGTGCAATCAACTTATCATTAACGGACTCCCCCACTTGGCTCAAAGCCAAAGATCAAGACAAACACTAACTCATGATGCATATACGCTATCACTGCCACCATATTGTGGTGAGATTCAACTAAATCCTTCATACGCTCATATGACCCAAACCATCTAACCCTCAAATCGTATGCAAATATCGCATTCACCATTGTAATGGTCATTCCAACTCCCACAAGCGATCTAAACTCAAATTACAACATACATCATTTACTGGTAGAAGAGAACTTACTATAGATCAACATAAGGATCACATACCTCAGGACAACCCGCAGGAGATACCCCCGCCTGCTTAGCCTTAAACTGATATCTCTCTATACACTTCCGAAGATCATAGCTATTACGCAATTGCTTTACCTTCCTACATTAGAACACAACCAATGCCTGCATTCGAGACGTCACAATAAGCGGTATAAGAACCTGAAGCTGATGGCAATACTAACACTGGAGCTGTGGTCAAAGCAATCTTGAGCTTCTGGAAGCTCTACCCACACTCGTCTGACCACATGGATACCTTCACTGGACATCACCTGTCCCAAGAATGCTATTGAACTGAGCCAAAATTTACACTTGGAGAACTTTGCTTAGAGCTTCTCCTCCCTAGATCCTTATAATACCATCATCAAATGCTGAGTATGCTACCCCTGGCTACGTGAGTACGCTAGGATGCCATCAATAAATACAATAACAAAGGAGTGCTAATACGGCTGGAATACACCGTTAATAAAATACATGAATGCTGCTGGGGCATTGGCCGACCCAAAAGACATCACCAGGAACTCATAACACAACAGAAGGATCCGCTTCACTCCACATCTAAACAACATGAGAGGTCCTCCAATACACTCACAACTCGAGGCCATATTCTAACTTAAGATTGAAGTCAATTGCTCAATGGTTCTTGCTGCATCTCCCGCTAATTCATTCTTGTCACAATCAAACAGCTTGAACACATCTAACTATCAAATCACACTCACCACGTAGTCATCTAGTCACCAAACCCCAGCAATAAGAACACAAACGGACATATAAGTCCCCAAATGCACGTGCTGGCACAAACATAATCTCAGCACTCAAGCCACAGACAAAATTCGGCCTCAAGTTCTCCAGACTGGCCTATTATCAATATGCTAAACTCACATCTCACCCATGGGAATCACAAGTCGTCGATGCACAGCGGATACCGAGCGCTCACGTGTGCATTCGAATACATGAAAGGAATTCAAAGAGTTACGCTTTTGGCTGAATGAAAATGGATTCGCACGACAAAAATTCAAGAATGTGAGATTTTTCCTAAGAGTTCTGTAGCCTCTCGAAGATAAGTACAGACGTCTCCGTACCGATCCGCAAGACTCTACTAAACCTACTCATGACCGTTGAGTCCTAGGTAACCTAGAGCTCTGATACCAACTTGTAAAGACCCCAAATCACTAAAGGTCGTGATGGCGCCTAACATGAAACTAGGCTAGCCCTTTAACACAGTGAAAACAACCTTTGCTTGTTTTATAGAAATGCCAACTCATAAATTGATAAAGATCCCCTTTTTAGATAATCTCAACAGAAATAATAATAGAAGCAAGCAACCAAAACCGCCCCCAGACCTCGGGAGTCAACTGTCATGAACATCTAAGATAATAATACAATGTATCAAAATACAACTCTGTCACTAATACAAATCCAAAAGAAACATCAAAGTATAGGAATAGGAAGGAAAGGAGGTCAACTGTGGACGCTGAGCAGCTATCTCGATCCTCGAGCAAAAATCCAAGCTCGTCAGAAGACACTAGCGAGATGGTCCGGTACCTGGATCTGCACACAGAGGTGCAGGGAGTAACGTGAGTACGCCAACTCAGTAAGTAACCAAAGTAACTAAAAACTTGAGTGCAGTGACGAGCATTTATAAATCATATTTGTAAAAACAATAGTTCAACTTTTGTTAGGAAAACTCAGTGTAAAGAAGAGTGAGAAAACAATAAAATTCACAATGTATCCGCCTTTCAGGCCCAATATCACTCATATCAAGGTATCTCAGTCACTCATATCTCCACTATCAGTATGCCATGCTCTCAATAAGCACTCTCACTCAACAAGTACCAGATATCCACACAATTGCTGCGGCGTGCAACCCGATCCAATAAATATATATATACATAATTTGCTGCGACGCGCAACCCGATCCATATATAATACGCTGCGGCGTGCAGCCCGATCCATATAATAGTCGACTGTGCCCACTGGAGGTGTACAGACTCCGGATGGGCTCCTACATCCCAAACACTATGTTGCTGCGGCGTGCAGCCCGATCCAATATATATATATATATATATGCTACGGCGTGTCGCCCGATCCATATATAATGTATATTGCTACGGCGTGCAGCCCGATCCATATAATATATAATATATATTATTGCGGTGTGCAACCCGTTCCATAACTATCCTCACATACTCGGCTCTCGGCCTCACTCAGTCATCTCCACGAGCCACTCCGGCAACTCATCTCAACTCATGGGACTCAACCCCAAAATACCTCTAAGAGTTTCAAAACAGTGATGATAACAGTGAAAATAACCATAAGAAACAACATGACTGAGTTCGCAATTGTTCTATTAGGATAGTGTGAGAATAGTATAAAAGTACCTCTGAAGGTCTAACAGATCGGCACAAGGCCCCAAACATGGCTTACAACCCATAAACAAGTATAGATTTCTAAAATACATGATATCATAAGGTTTCAAATCGAATACGTGGCTTAATAGTCGCTACGGGACGAACCAAGTCTCAATCCCTACAGGTGCACACCCACACGCTCGTCACCTAGCATGTGCGTTACCTCATTTACCAAAAAAATGCAAAATACCGGGGTTTCATACCCTCAAGTTTAGAGTTACAATCATTACTTACCTCAAAATAGTCCAAAAAGCTACTCTGTAATACTCTTGCACCTCGAGTCGGCTCCCAAATGCTCCGAGCCACAAGAATCCCACTACAAAATCTCTTCCAAATCCTCATTTTCCCGAGCTCTCTAATGGTGTTTTGAGATATGGCCCAAAAACCTCGTTTTGAACTTTCAAACATTCTGCCTAGACCACTTTTCTTCATCGCGATCGCAGACTTCTAGTCGCGATCGCAGAGAATAACCAACACGGACCCAAAATTTCCTTCTACGCGAACATAGGAGACGGCTCGCGTAACTCAACCTACGCGATCACGTTTGGCTTCACGCGACGGTGTAGAGATACACTCAAACACCTGATGTCTAGACTCTTCTACGTGAACGTAAGGACTCCCACGCGATCGCAATGACTAAGCTGCCCAAACAGTGCGATCGCAGAGAGTAAAATCCTGCTAGCCCCAACTTGATCTACGCGATCGCGATTTCTCTCACGTGATCGCGATTGATCTCACGCGATCGCACAGAAGAAATACCTGCTGCATAGAAACCAGAAAAACCAGCAACACTTAAGGCCCCAAAAATGCCCGTTTGAGCATCCGAAACACACCCGAGGTCACACCAAACAATCCT
This sequence comes from Nicotiana undulata, assembly GCA_005239495.1. Lineage (NCBI taxonomy): Eukaryota > Viridiplantae > Streptophyta > Magnoliopsida > Solanales > Solanaceae > Nicotiana > Nicotiana undulata. The sequence goes on along the minus strand of ML260888.1, from coordinate 38,068 downwards.
AATACCTCATTCAAACTTAGTCGAGCCCTAGAAACACCAAAAACAACGCAAAAACACCAAAATCACATCAAGTTCAAGCCTATGAACTTTGAAATTTCTAAAATTCACCAAAGATGCCGAAACCATCCAAAACACATCCGATTGACCTGAAAATTTGCACACATATCAGAAATGACATTACAAACCTGCTTCAACTTCCGTAGTTCCATTCCGACCCGGATAGCCTATTTTCCACTGCTGACCGAAAATTGCCAAACAATAACTTTCGCCAATTCAAGCCTAATTCTACACCGGACACCAAAACCTCATTCCGAACACACTACTAAGTCTCAAATCACCTAACGAAGCTTCCCAAGCCATAAAATCCGCATTCCGAGATCTTTTACCAATAAGTTAACTCCCAGTTGACTTTTCTAACTATATGGCTTCTTAAAGAGACTAAGTGTCTCAATTCTCACTACAACTATTCCGAACCCGAACCATCCGACCCGACAAAAAACACAAGCTGAACCACAAAAAAATGAAGCAGACATAGGGGAAACGGGGCTAAACTCTCGGAACGATCGACCAGGTCGTTACGCTTCTTTTCTCGTATATTTTTGAATTTTGGCCTTCTTGATTTATCTCCGCCGGATTTGACGTGTCTTCTTTTTCTTTTGGTTGATTAACCTTTTCTTGCGATTCATCCTCCATTGTCTCATCTTTCTGTTGATTCAATGATCTCTCATATGTCACCAATTCATCTTCTAAATCATCAAGTCTGAGAGTGCTAAGATCTTTGGTAGCCTCAAGAATAACTTTTTTGTTGTGAAACTTTAAACTTAGAGATTGCAATACTTTTTCAACAACTTTAATTTCTTCCAATACTTCTCCATTGATTCTTATACCATTGACTATTTCTTCAATTCTTGTAAAAGATTCTTTGATAGACTCTGTTGGTCTCATACGAGCCAACTCAAATTGACTCCTAAACTCCTGCAGTTTCTCCTTCTTTATGTTAGCAACTCTTTGATATGACTTCAACAAGATTGTCCAAGCCTCCTTTGATGACTTTGCATGCAAATATTTTTTAGATACATACAATTCAACCTTGATAATGAGATAGTAGCGTGCCTTATAATCTAAATGTCTCTTCTTCTCCAATTGCATAGATGTATCACCCATCAATGTTGTGCCTTATGAAGGTTCCTCAAATCCTTCATCAACAGCGGACCATAATCCAAGAGCCCTAAAAAAATTCTTCATCTGTTGATACCAAATTTTAAAATTACTTTTGCCTTCAAACACAAAATCGGGACAGTTAGGTAATAGAGTATCCATATTTTTTGGATCTTCTACCGGCTCTGACAGAATCTCACACATGCTCTGATACCAACTTGAAGGATTGAAAGACCCCAAGAATAATTTAGGCACAAGCAAAAAATTCAACAAAGACTATATAGAATAAATTTATTAAACTAGGGAGAGAACGTGGTAGGAGGCTTTTTCACAACTCATAAACTCTTGAATCTCTCTACATCATAGATACCTCTCTACAATAGAAAATATGTAGTAGCACCCCTGTTTATAATACTACAAAATCAAAATTGACTAGAATCTAGAAAACGCATTCCTACATGATTTGGTTGTGAATTCTAATTAGACATAAATCAAATAAACTAGTAAATACCAAATCCTTGACGATGTAGGAATACAAATTAATCTTGGTTTAATCTCCAACATATACACACCAAATCACAATGTGTAAGGACCTCTAAACCGACAACTTCAATCCCAATAGCATTCCTCAACCCCAAGGTGTTGAAGATTGCTTCGTCTAGTTAGAAAAACGCCCACCATTTTAGCTATCAAATCTCTAGCTAGTATTTCAGCAATTATATATAGCTGCAAGCTAGGTGTGTTACATATACTAATTAAGAAGCAATGTTACTTCTATGATCAATTTATTGATATGTTATATGCATTCTTGTTATGTTTTGATAATCTAGCAAACTTAATGATAAGAACCAGATAAGGAAACTGATACACATCCTCAAGTATGTAAGAATAACAAGTCTCAAGCTGGGGACATGAATCAACTTTTCAGAGTCAAAGAAACAATAGAGGGAACAGATGGACACCGGTTCCCTTGATGACTGTACCAGTCAACCCCCCAACAACTGTAAAGTTGTTGCCTGCACACGCAACAATGCATTAGTCAACTTTATTGGGAATGCCCTTGTACCAAATATGCTTGCATCATTTCCTTGAACATTGAAGAATCCAACCACCATTCTCTTTGTGTATGCGTCAATCCTGCAAGTGATTCTCAAGGGCTTCAAGAACAAAGAACAACATAACACAAGACCAGTTCCCCGTATTGCATTACCTGTCCTTAGTTGTGTTGCACCTTTGTTAAAGTACTTTACTAGTAATTTCTACTTAGCTTAGTTAGAAGCATTGCGCAGGAAACTTTTGTAAAATCATAAACCTTGTGTTTGTGTCTTGGATAGAATTAGTCGAGTTGTAGCTTTGTAATAGTAGAGTTATTACAAATGGGCTTGTAATAGAGTTGTTACAAGTTAGTGAGGGATTAAGAGGTTAATTCCTAGGATACAATAGGTTGTAATTTGAAGTTTGCTCAGTAGTGAAGTTAAAATCCTACAAGGGTAGGTCGTGATTCTTAATCCTGCGAGCTGAGAGTTTTCCACGTAAAATTCCAGTGTGTCATTTACTTACTGCAGTGTGCGTGTGTTTTGTGGAAACTAATAGAAAACCTGATTCTCTATATAGTTTGATGAAATCTTAGTTTCTATCATTTATGTTGTGATTATTTTATGCTAGCTGTATGTTGTGATTATTAAGTGTACAACAAAACTTAAATAAAAGCCACCAAGGTGCATGACCACTTTTATTAATTGAAAAGGACAAGAGATAAAGAGGGAGACAGTATATCCAACCTACAAAAAAATTTCTATTTTATTTGCGGGATCAATTTAGCTCACATGAAAAGAAAAACGTATATTAAGTCTACGAAAATTAGATTAAATTAAAACCACTGAGGTGAGACACGTCTATATTCAACCTAACCATCTTAGGGAAAAAAAACTCTAATTTTATTTGTGTGATCATTCTTTTTTTGGCCTAATTCGTTCATACTATATAATCCTTCAACGGTAACAATTAATATAGCATGGTGGCTAAATTATCCTTATAATGTGAATTCTAATTAAGTTATAACCCTAATAATCAATATTTAAGGGCTTGATGAAGATTGTTAGGTTTGAGATAAACAGAATTGGGGGGCACCGCGTAGAAAATGCCAGCCACTCAGCTAAAGTATTTTTCAAAAAGATGAACTTAAATCAAAATGCTTGTCACGTAGCTTTGTCCTACTGTTGAGAAACTGGTATTCCATTTTAAAACGAAAAGTGCCAAATAGCGGGAATTATTGTTGGAATCTCATAACATGTGATTTACGTAAAATCCTCCAATAATATGATAGTTCAATTATTTGGTACTTGCACATGCGATAACGACTCTGATATTTTATATTTTTATTTTGGACGGTTAGGTTGTTGGCATTTGAATCGCCATATATTTTGTTTAATGATTAAGTACGTACTTAGCTTGCAAATACTATACCCTTATTTAATGAGAATATACAATTGTAGGATAGCATTGTGAATGCAATTAGTCTTCAATTTTTCACGTTTTTTTCTCAATATATAGTAGCCTCAATTATCCTTCTTTAGCTAGGACTGTTCCCACTGCGCTTTGCTGTTTGAAGGAAGAAGAAATCAAGACCAAAAAGTTAATTAGTCTGTTAAGTTGTTTATTAATTCACGATTATGATAGTTGTTAGTGTATGTAGTAATTTCTTTAGACAGAAGGCCAGTTGAACTATCCCAGTTGTTATAAATTAACTGCCATGCATGAGAGTCCAAATTATAATTTAGATAATACTTTCCGAATATATATATATTTATTCGAAATCAATGTCCACAAGAACTGGAGTTTTATATGCTTCTGAAAGGAAGTGTATAGAATCTTAAGATATTAATACCATATCCAATTCCACATAAAATTTAAGATTAATATATATAAGAACACATGTGAACATCAGAAATAAAATTGAGTTGAGTGATGAGAGAGCTGCGTTGGCTTATGGGTGCTTATTCATTTTTCCATCATTATCACATGACATCTTTTTAACATCTTTCAAATATTTTCTTTGACTGTTTTCATATCTTTTTATTAGCAGTGGATCAGATTAATTTCAAATATCCATACTATAAGCTGTCTCTGGATAAAGATATAATGTCTCTATAAAGACCATGCATGCCTCTTTTTCTATCCCCCACGGTCCTGTCAAAAGCAGGTCTTTCACACCACACTCCAGGAACGCATGGGAAAATATTTAACTGTTTGAAAAATCAAACTTCAATTGTAGTCAAGAACAACAAAAATAACAATAATAATATAGAAAAAAGTTATCTCTTTATGAACTATAAATGCTATTCGAACCATCTTTTTTTGAGCAATAATAGTTTTTATTTATAGATATTCAATAAGGTTTAGGTAAAAAAAAATTGGTAGATGAACTAATTAACACCTCTTATTAACAGTTCGACTCAATGATATATTCCAACAATCTTCATGACGAAAGAGAATTAAAAGACAAAAAGGAAACACCTCCGACGATCATGCATTTTCGATTCTTGCTATTTGCGGCATGTAGCACATTTATATTTGTAAGTTTTTGTCAACAATAGGACAAAGCTATGCGATAAACATTTGTTTTATGTTTATCTTTGAAAAAATAATATTTTGATTGAGTGACTACCATTTTCTACTTTCCCCACCCTTCTCTTTATCTCGAACCTATCTCTCTTCAAGCCCTTGTTAGTTGATTATTAGGGTAATAAGGAGATTTTAGCCACCATGCTATATTGTTATTGTTGAAAGGTTTGTTATTAGCAATTATTTAAGCGAAAAGAAGAAGAAGAAAGAAGAATGATCACACAAATAAAAAAATAAAGATTTGGGGGTGTGTTTGGTATAAAATGGTTTTAATTTTTCCATGTTTGATTTGGTTAAATGTTTTGGAAAATATTTTACTCGTAAACTTATTTTCCTCCAATTGAAAGAAAATGTTTTCCTCATCAACTCTTTTTTAACATTCTCCACCTTATTCCTCATGCACACTAACCCACCCGAACCCTCAACCCCATACCACACCCCACCCACCCCAACTTCGCCCACCGTCCACCCTGAATAGAACTATTATTAAGAGTACTTTCTTTTCTTGTTATAGATAGAGTACTTCTTTTTATTTCAACAAAACGAGTATATTCTTTTCATAATGTAGTAAAAGTGTTTTCTTTTATTTCATCAAAACGGGTATTTTTTTTATAATGTAGAAAAAATTATTTTATTTCATTTCAACAAAACGAGTACTTTCTTATCATGCTGTAAGAAAAAAGTATGTTCTTTCATTTCAACAAAACGAGTACTTTCTTTTCATGATGTAGAAAAAGTATTTTCTTTCATTTCAACAAACTAAGTATTATTTTCTCGGATGTAAAAAAAATATTTTCTTTAATTTTAACAAAACGAGTACTTTCTTTTCATGATGTTGTAAACGTATTTTCTTCATTTAATAAAATGAGTAATATTCTTTCATGTTGTAGTAAAAATACTTTCTTTTCAACAAAATAAATATTTTTTTAGTTATCAAGCTCAAATTTTAACGTTGTTCCTGTGTGAAAAAATAAAATAGCACATTAATTCCTTTAGGTTTGTGTGAATTTTGAGATAATAATTAAATTCTTGAAGGAAATAGAGTCAAGGGGTGAGGTGTGGGGTAGGGAGGGGGGGGGGGGGGGGGGGGGGGGGGGGGGGGGGGGGGGGAGTATGGAAAACATGGGGATTTTTTGGAAGGTGGGTTGAAAAGAGTAGTATGAAAAATTATTTTCCTAAAAATATTTACTCTCTAATCAAATACTAGAAATTATTTTTCGAAAATCTTTTTTCACTCACCAACCAAACAAAAATTTTTTTTTTGATAAAACCACTCATTTCTCATGAAAAACATTTTCCCTCTTGCCAAACACACCCCGGGGTAGGTTGGATTTGCTGTCTCACCGCCCTTTTTTTTTGTTGGTAAGAAAAAATATTTATATATATAGATAAATATTACAAAGAGGCGTTTACTGCTGTAGTTTCTAAACTTACAACAACAAAAGATTGATCCATACTATCTATATCTGCTATATTATATTGTCTAATATAGTTGTTTTCTAGACTATTACAACTAATAACTGGAGATATCTGCATAGTTGTTGTTGAATGTATTGGCCCTTTATCTCTTGTTTTTCTCGATCTATAAAAAAGCCCACATTGGTACTTTAATTTAATTAATTGTTCTTACACTTAACATATTACTCAATATATATAAACTACATAATTAAATAATCACAACATATATTGACCATAGAATTAAGTAATATTGATTACGTATTTATTTATACCTGCTTGATGAACTAATAGAGTTGTACGTATATTATATGTAGAATAATAATGGTGGGCGTTTTTATTGCTCCAGATGAATGAGCTAAATTAAATAAGTATATGGTCATGGAACAACTATATTTTAATTGGAGGGTTTATTATTAGGAACAAACAAGAACAAAAGAAAGAATCATTCATGCAAATAAAATATAAGATTTTGGTTAGGTTGAATATACTGTTCCACTCTAATTTGTCTCTTGTTTTTATAATTAATAAAAGCTGGTTATGCACTTTGGTGCCTTTTATTTAATTAAGTTTTGTTTGTAGAATTCAGCATAAACTAATTACAAGATGATCATATAGTAACATTGCTAAATAATACTTTTATATCACATCTAGCTAATTAAGTTTTGATACAATTAAAATGGTGTGCGGGTTTCTAATCAGGTGATAGCAGTTTTGGCCACCTCGGGACAACGAGTCAATTACTATTCTTTTTGATGCAAACAGCGCGAGTTTTTTTTTTCCTGATATAAGGGTACTATATAGGAATGTGACTTATTTTTATTCAAGTTTAAAATATAATACGAGGAAGGAAATTGACCAGATATTACTAAATTAATCGATTTAATTAAATTCTTGCCACTTTTGGATACACCTTAAAAAAATGGATTTCAAATATAAACTCAAATCATACTTCGTTTCAAAAGTTTGCTAACAACAAAATAGTGTACTTGGTAGCTTTCCGGGAAAAAGGACCAGGGTGACATAATGTATATTATCACACTTATACGGTTTTACTCTCGGACCAGGGTCCAGGGTCCCTTACTCCTTTAAAAAAGAAGTGAAGTTCTCAATAAACAATAAATAAATAAACAAAAAAGATTTGTTAAAATAACTGGGGGAAAAGAAAATAAATAAAGAGCAAGTGAAACCGAGAAAGACTATAGCTAGGACCCGCCACGTCGTATGCGGTCATAATGGGTCTTCCTTTCTTGTGACTAATCGAAGTTGAGCCCACGGTTCGGCTTCTCTAGCCTTAGTACGAAGTTAGATTGTTGAACCCTTAATTCAGAGACCGATCAAGGCCGAGATCAACCAAGACCGAGACCAAGCAGAACGGAGATCGAGCGAGATCGATGGAGGTTTATCTAGTCAAGTAATGGTAAGCCGAAAATATCTGTGATCGAGCATCACGTCGGAAATTTCGACACGTATCAAGATAAGAACGGTTAATTAGCCAACCATGGAATTTCTTACTGTATTTATAATTATACCATAAGTAAAACTCCCCTACTATATAAAGGGGGTCTAATAATTTGTAAATGCATCATATTCACGCAATTCAAAATAATATACTATTCTTTCAGCTCTCAATATTTTGTTATTTCATTTATATCTCACTTTGCTTATTCATTTGGTTCGAGGATAACCTGTCTCGAAGTCAAAGCGCACGTCTCATTTGGTTTGCTTTATTTTTTTTTACAGTCAATTTTTGATATCAACTTACATATTTTCTCAATTTGTACCATTACAATTATATTTAAATTCAATTGTTATCTTTATTTTAGGTAAACACACGTCACTCTGAACTGAATAGAAGAGATCCAAGCAGGTTAGTCTTTGACTTGTGAGCCATGTGCTTCGACAAAGTCTTAGGAGAGGGCATCAAAATATAGTTGGTGCAGTCAGCAGTGGGTAGTAGTTTGTTTGTTTGTACCAAACTAAATAATTTTACTTTTAAGATTCACCATAAAAGTAAAATCAAGTTAATTAACCATGATTACATGTAAGAGTTAAAATAAAGGACACATATATACGGTGTAGCTATTGATCTAGCGCAATGATGGTTTCATAATTTATACATTTTAAATTTTGAAATAGATATAATTATTTTTAGCTATATATATATATATATATATATATATATATATGAATAATTAATACAGACGTAATTATAATTAATTAATCACGAAAACCGTTGATATATTAATAATTAATTCCAGATGAAGTTAAAGAGGGGATTGGTTTACCCGTCGTCCGCACCTAACCCAATCCAACCCAATCCCGTACAAGTGAAAGGGTACCTACAAAACCAAGTGTTCTCCATTTTATTGGAAATATTAGTTTACAGGAACATAAATTATAATCTTTTGGATTCCTGCTAAAGCATAATCAAGAGATCAATCATTTTTCAGAGTCCAATTGTAGCAAGAGCAACAAGAGTACTAGTAATTCAAAAGTTATCCAAACACAATTGAAGTAGTGTTAATTCTTCAACAACAATTGTCCAACTACATTAATAACAATACAAAGTAGTAGCAATTTCACCTTAAAATTAACAAGTACAAACATAGTACTAAAACATGAGCACAAAATAAAGAATCGAAACAATCAAAAATCCTATATTTTTATTATCGAATTCTACTATAAAACTCAAAATAAAGGAACGAAATTTGTTCTTAACAAAAGTAATTTTAGAATACAAACTTAAAAGATTCTAAGAATGTGATTGTACTTTGAAATTTGAAGAAAACTGTTCAAAAATTAAATCAGAGTCTGAAGAGTGAACATTGAAACTTCAATCTTGAATGCGGCTGGGAAAGTTAGGAGAAAAAGAGAGAATGAAACCCTAGAAATTTGGTAAAACCCTAATTTTATTAAATCTTATTGGGTTATCGGTTAACCCGTTAAGAAATTGGGTAACCCGTGGCCCGGACTGATAACCCAATAGTGGAAAAAATACAAAACCGTTACCGAATCATTAACCCAATACACGATATCGATACCCCTAATAAGCTTTTATCGGTTCGGGCTATCAGTTATACCCGATATATGCCCAGCCCTAGTCTAGTATCTGATAATCATGAATAACATATCACCAACACTACAAGACATAATTAACCCATCAAATACAACAACAACAATAACAACCCAGTATAATTTCACAAGTGGGGTCTGGGGAGGATAATGTGTATGCAGACCCCTACCCTAGGGTAGAGAGACTGATTCCAATAGACCCTCGGCATCCTTCCCTCCAAGGACTCCCCACCTTACCCTTGGGGTAACTCGAACTCACAACCTCTTAGTTGAAAGCGAAGGGTGTTTACCATCAGAGCAACCACCTTGTCCATAAAAAAAGGAGATCTCTTTTGTTACTAGATAAGCTGACTCCATCACATCTCTCTACTATATATGTCAATATAATAGGTATGCCCACACGCATAGCTTTAAAACTTGCCTCGAACTTCATTAACTCAAATGTCACAAGTGAAAAACAAAACATACATAAAAGGTATATGAGATTTTTGATAAAATATAAAAAAGCGTATGAAAGAAAAAGGTATATAAGATAATAGAGGAAAAACGGACATTGACTAAACCTTTTAAAGGGAATCATAACATTTGTCTCTAAAATAAAATATAACAAGAAACATAACCTTGAGAACAATATGAGAAACATCCCTGCTGACTTTATAATAATATAAGGAATGGAAAATTGCAACATTAAGCTAACATAAGGTGACAAACACAACCAAGATACAATACTTTGAAGCAATCAAGCAAGGATGTTGTAACTACTGTCTCTAACCTATAAATCTCTCTAAGATTATCAAGTACACAGACTCTCACACTACAGCTGATTAGTTGTGGTTATTTTCAGCCAAATTCTCCTCCTCCTTTAATGTGGCTACCACCTTCTTCAATATGCTTTCTGTTGGTTCATGAGAGTTCTCTACGGCCTTGGCTGTAGCTTGCCATTTCCCCCCATGCTTCGGCTCTGCAGCAACACACCTTTTCAATACATCATTCCTCTGCTCCTCTGTTCCATGCTGCTGTACGAATTTCAAGTACAATGCCCAGAAATCACCAATATCTGGTGCAAGGGTTACTGCCCTGTTGAACCAATTTCTTGCTTATTTCTTGCTTTGTCTATTTTCCTGTAACGACCCGACCGGTCGTTTCGTAGAAATTTCATTATTATTCCTGTTTTTGCCTTGTCATAGGTTGGTTATACTGTTTATGATGTGTTAAAGTCGGTTGGCTCGGAATCGGAATGGTTGTAGTGAAAATTGAGACACTTAGTCTCTAAAAGTAGCTTTAGAGTTAGACAAGTCAACCGAGAGTTGACTTATTGGTAAACGACCTCGGAATGCGGATTTTATGGCTCGAATAGCTTCGTTAGGTGATTTGGGACTTAAGAGTGCATCCAGAATAATTTGGTGATATCCGGTGTAGAATTAGGCTTGAAGTGACGAAAGTTAGTTTTTGGCGATTTTCAGTCGGCAGTGGGAAATAGGCTATCGGGGTCAGAATGGAATTTCGACAGTTGGAACAGGTTCGTAATGTCATTTTGGTTATGCATGCAAAATTTCTGGTTAATCGGAGGTGTTTTGGATAGTTTCGGCGTAGTTGGTGGAATTTAGAAATTTGGAAGTTCATAGGCTTGAATTCGATGGGATTTTGGAGTTTTGATGTTGTTTTTGGTGTTTCAAAGGCTCGACTAAGTTAGAATGACCATTTAGGATATATTGGTATATTTGGTTGAGGTCCCGAGGGCCTCAAGTGTGTTTCATGTGGTTAACGGACAAAGTTTGAAAGTTGGGAAGTTGCTGAATTTTTCTGGTGTTTTTCATCTGGTTTCCTTCTACGCGATCGCGGGAGGAAGCTTGCGATCGCGTAGGCATAGCTAGGGAAGGGCAAAATCTCGTGAATCGCGATCGCGTGAAGGGGGTCGCGATCGCGTGGGGTGCAGAAGTTGTCCAGTGCGATCGCGTGTGGAAGCTCGCGATCACGTAGAGTAAAAAGGCGCGCGAGGAAGGAAGTCCTGTTGTTCTTCACGATCGCATGTTATGATTCGCGATCGCGTGAGTGTGGGTCATGGTGTATCGCGATCGCGTGGTGTCATTTGCGATCGCGACTGTATGTCTGCGATCGCGTAACTGCCTGAAGTTAAATATATTAAAGATATGTATTTAAAAGAAGCTTATGAAACCAAAAACCCAAAATCTACAACTCCCTGATCCGGTGTCACACAGTCATGAGCTGCTAATACATAAATGTAGCAAGAGGGAAAACTGACTATCAGAGTCTAAATTAAATACGACAGGTAGAAAGGGAAGAGGATGGCAAGATCACGGACGCCAGCTGCTACCTCGTCAACTCTGATGAAACTGCTGCTACTCGTTGTCCAGAGCTGAATCTCGGTGTACCTTGATCTGCACACAAGGTGCAGGGGGTAACGTGAGTACACCAACCCAGTAGTAGCGAAACCAAACTACGGGTTGAGAGGTAGTGACGGACTAAACCTCTGATAGTTATGAACAACAATATATAACTTGGACATGACAGTAATATATTAGAAAATAAACAAGATGCATCCATTATTGTCTGTAGCCCTACATACCTGCATGGATTCATATAGAATTAAGAATGACGTGTACTCAGTAATCAAACTCTCATAAGGTGGTCCACTCAGTACTAGAATCTGGCCTTCCGGCCCAGGGAAGGTCCATCCCGGATATTACATAACACAGGTGACACAGTCACCTAGTACTGAGGAAAAAGGCCAATCCAGCCCCACGGAGAAGATCCATCTCCGAAACATAAGCCCCACGGAGAAGATCCATCTCCGGAACGTAAACACCACGGAGAAGATCCATCTCCGGAACATAAACACCACGGACAAGGTCCATCTCCGGAACATATCATTCGGACAAGATCCATGTCTAGGGAAGATCCATCCCTAAATATATGTGCGCTCACTAGGGGTGTAAAGACTCCGGAGGGGATCCTATAAGCCCAAGCGCTATATCAAGCCAACGAAGGCATGATTCAATGATCGCTGCGGTGTGCAGTCTAATCTCATAATTGTCTCAATACCAGGCTCTCGGCCTCACTCAGTCAATACCTTTTTCCAGTCTCACTCATATGGCTCACAGATGTATAAATCAGCCCAAACAATGATAAGTATGCATGTAATTAACAATTTCTGAGACTGAGGCATGAAATATACTATAACAGGACTGCGTACATGGAAACAATAATCATAAACAGAGACAACAATAATCGACCGTTCCGGTTTAAATCTTCAATCAATTAGGTGACTACATGTCACAAACATATCGGCGTAAAGCCTTAACATTTATACTTAGCATGATTCTATTGCGTTCAAGGTAAACGCAAACTTCACAGTACCAATATCAACCTGAGATAACCATTAGGCAGTGCCGTGGGATGAGCCAGGCTACAAATATACGGTGTACGCTCGCATGCCCGTCACTTGGCAAGTGCGTCACCTTAATTAACATCAAATATCAGACAGTTTGGGTTTCGAACCCTCAGTTCCAAGTTTGGAAGCGTTACTTACCTCAAAATCGGCTAATATACTACTCCGCGGTGCCCTTGCCTCGAAATTCGACCTCCGAGCGCTCCAAATCTACCAACAATCAAGTGTATATCATTATTATATGCTAAGGGGTGAATCCCAATCAAAATTTATCAAGAATACTAAAAAATTCCGAAATTGGCCAAACCCGACCCCTGGGCCCACGTCTCGGAATTCAGAAAATTTTACAAAACCGAAATCCTTATCTTCACCCGAGTCTACCCATATCAAAATTACCAAAATCCAACCACAATTACCCTTTCAAATCGTCAAAAGAATCTCCCATTTATCTCAATTTCTACTTTGATTCCACAAATTACATGGAAATAATCAATACTAATTCGTGAAATTAGACCAAAAACGATCAAGGAATACTTACCACAAGACTCCCACTGAAAATCTCTCCAAACTCTCCCTTCTCCCGAGCTCTCTAATGGAGTTTTTGAAAAATGGCTAAAAACCCTCGTTTTTGAACTTAAAGTTTCTGCCCAGATTTACTTAATAAACGGTTCAGGATTAGTTACAATAGGTGGCTGGCCTGGTTTCACGACATGCGCCATCACGACTCCGAAATTGGGTCGTGACAAGTTGGTATCAGAGCTCTAGGTTGAATAGGTCTCACCAGTCATGAGCAGGTTTAGTAGAGTCTTGCGGATCAGTACGGAGACTTCTGTACTTATCTTTGAGAGGCTACAGAACCCTTAGGAAACATTCCACATTCTTGAATTCTTATCGTGCGAATCCATTTTATTCATCAAAAAACGTAATTCTTTGAATTCCTTTCATGTATTCGAATGCGCACGCGAGCGCTTGGTATCAGTTGTGCGTCGGCGGCTTGTGACTTCCATGGGTGAGTTGTGATTTTTTTTTTAACATGTTAATAATGGGCTAGTCGGAAGGACTTGAGGCCGGATTTTGTCTGTGACATGAGTGCTGAGATTTCGTTGTGTGAGCAAACGTATTTGGGGACTTATATGTCCATTTGTGTTCTTATTGCTGGGATTTGGTGACTTGATGACTACGTGGTAAGTGTGATTGATAGTTAGATGTGTTCAGGTTGTGTAATTGTGACAAGAATGGAGTAGCGGGAGATGTGGCAAGGACCATTGATTATTTGACTTCTGTATTGAGTTAGAATATGGCTTCGAGTTATGAGTATTGAAGGACCTCTCGTGTAGTTTAGTTGTGGAGTGAAGTGTGTTTTCCTGTTATGTTCTGAGTCCCTGTGATGTCTTTTGAGCTGACCAATGCCCCAACAGCGTTCATGTAATTGATTGACGGTGCATGCAGTCGTGTTATAACTCCTTTGTTATTGTGTTCATGGATGACATCTTGTCATACTCGTGTAGCCAGGGGTAGCATACTCAACATTTGATTATGGTATTACAAGAATACAGGGAGGAGAAGCCTTGTGCGAAGTTCTCCAAGTGTGAATTTTGGGCTCAATTTAGGAGAATTCTTGGAACACGTGGTGTCTAGTGAAGATATCCATGTGGTCAGACGAGTGTGAGTAGAGCTTCCAGAAGCTCAAGATTTTCTTGACCACAACCCCAGTGTTAGTATTGCCATCAGCTTCGGGTTCTTATACCGCTTAATGGGATGTCTCGAGGGCAAGCAGTGGTTATGTTCTAATGTAGGAAGGTATAGTGATTGCGTGATAGCTATGATTTTTGGAAGTGTATAGGGAGATATCATTTTGAGGTTAAGCAGGCAGGGGTATCTCATGCGGGTTGTCCTGAGGTGTGTGGCCCTTATGTTTATCTGTAGTAAGTTCTCTCTATCAGTAAATGATGTATGTTGTAATTTGAGTTTAGATCACTTGAGGGAGTTGGCGTGACCATTACAATGGTTAATACACGATTTGCATACGAGTTAAGGGTTAGATGGTCTGGGTCATATGAGCGTATGAAGGATTTAGTTGAATCCCACCACAATATGGTGGCAGTAATAGTGTATGGGCATCATGAGTTATTGTTTGTCTTGATCGTTGGCTTTGAGCTAAGTGGGGGAGTCTGTTAATGGTAAGTTGATTGCACGATTATGTGTTGTATTGGTTTCGGTTCGAGGTAGATTGGTGAATCAGTTAAGACCTGCAGAGATGGAGTCTGGGAATGACTCTAGTAATGGGAATTTCTTCGATACACGTTGTAATGTACTTTACGGATAATGGAATTCATTTTATGATGGAGTTTTACTGGTAAGTGTAGAGTGTGCAATGTATGAGTGTGCTTGTTGCTTCAAGAGTGTGGATTACTTTCCTAGTATGTGGATTGCAAGCGGGGTCAGGTCGTTCTGTTTACTTGGTTAGTGTAATTGAAATTGCGTAGAGTAAATGACGTTCGAGAATGGTTCAAACGGATTCAAGGTTATATGTAGCGATCGAGGATCTTCAAGGTGTGAGACGGGATAGAACTGAGATTTACGGGGAATGTGTCAAGGCTTGTGGTGTATTTTCATTATCATGGATTCTATCCATCAGTATCAGGAAGGTGAAGGTAATGACTTTAAATTCGCAGGAAGTCTCCTCAGGGTAAGTATTTCTAATGTGGTGCATTTGAGGATAATTGAGGGAGTATTCAGCGGTTTATGAGCCTTAGACGGTATATTTTTATGTTCAGGTTTCGTGCCGTGAGTCTGGATTGAGAATTGCGGTATTATGGCAAGAAGGAGTATTTCGAAGGTAAGTCAGAAGAAACTTGGATAAATGGGACAACTTGGTAGTACGTCGGATTGGCATGATAAGGGATATGGTTAGTTCTTTGGGTGGTTATAAGGTAATGAGTTGTTACAGGTGTTTCTTAGCAATTCCCTTGGAATTGGTGGCATGAGTAGCTTGGTTGAGTTAGAAGGATTCAGTCCTGGCGGTTTGGTGTTGTACAAATGTGATTCAGGAGTTCTTGGTGGTTTCTACCACGGTTAGAGATGTATATTTCTACTGGCGTGATGGCTATGTGATGTATAGTGGTTTTGCTTCTAGATGGGATCAAGTGGAAAGTTCTTGGCTAGTTGGGTACATAGTCGTTTGTGGCTAGGAAGGAGCATGAAGTTCTCATATTTATCATAGGATTGCATGGTGTATGTGGTATTTTGTGTATATTGGAGAGTGGCATACGTGAGGTCACGGTTCAGTTCTGGAAGGAAGGTCAGAACTGGCAGTTTCAGATGATTAGGTAAAGGATACCACTATTATGGATGGATGAGAGTATACATTCATTAAGGATAATGTGTTTGAATAAGGGTGCTTCATTGAGGTTACGACGCTCTCTTGTTGGATCGACTGCTGATATTCAAGGTTTCTTGGTAGCCCAGAAGAATTATGAGGGTATCCCCCGTGGAATGATTGAGTATCAGGGATGTGTTATATATTCAGGCGGTGGAGTGGAGATTAGATATAGTAAATTTGTGCGCTTCATAGACTTTGAGATTAAGAGTTCTAATAAACGGATTATTTTGTAGTTGTGAACTATGAGGATGCGAGCAAAGCTAGTCAGGTGTTAGTATGGGTCATGATTCAGTCATTATGAACCTTTGGAGAGTTATCTACCTGTTGAGGATGACCAGAGTTGATTTAAAATATAATTATTGGTGGGCCAGTATGGGTGTGTGTTCTACACTGAGTCGGAATTGTTGACCCCAAATTGCTATTGTTGAGGGATGTACCATTTGGTTGTCACTGAGCTTATTCGTGTTTTGGAGTGATCTATGAGTTACCTTTCGGTGTTTCGAGGAGTTGTGATCGTTGGTTATATATGTACATAAGGTGTAGTTCTATCAGGGCTTTATAGCGAAAATTGAGTACGGTAAGTAATTGGGTGTTGCGGGATTGAGACATATTGGAGATGTTCTTCTGGTTCGGGTGGCATGGTATCGCCCGATTTCCCCATGGTTATGGCAAGGAACTTTGAGTAAATGATGTCGAATTTCGCATGATTATTGATTTTGAGCAAGATGGCTTGGAGTATGTCATGTGGTCCAGCGGTTGGATGGGATCACGCTTTGCAGCTCAGTTAGGTAGAGGTATGATCCTTGGTGTCAGATTTGTGTGATATGGGTTCACGATGTGGATCAGACTTTTAGTATGATGTGGTAAGGGCAAGTGTTAGTGGCAGTATAGTCCTCTCGTCTAAATCTTCTATTTTATGAATTGAGCTCCTGGGATGTTGTTATTGAGTACACGAGTTGCACAAGTTATGGCTCTGGAGGGTATTGATGCTGATCGAACGAATGGTTGCTGGTTTCTACGTGTTTCCCTCATCATCGGCACCATATGAAAGTGTTAAAGCAAGGCTTTGTTTGATAAGAGGTTATTACCAGTATTGGGTTGTTATAAACAACTATTGTGATTAGGAGTCATCGATATGGATGGTTGAATCATGTGGTATACTATGTGATTTCATCTTGTGTTGCGTATATGGCTTGATACAGCGGGTTCAGACTATTTCAGCTAATAGTTGTAACGACCCGACCGGTCGTTTTGCGTATTCATACCCCATTCCCTTAAATAAGACTTTTTGTAGCGGCTTATCGTGATTTGTGACTTGCGGGGATGGGTGGTTCGGGATTTGGAAGTGTTTGGAATAGTATAGGAACACTTGGTTCCTTAAGGTTGGCTTTTAAAGCCAAGTTTGACTTCAGTCAACATTTTGAGTAAACGACATCGGAATCGAGTTTCGATGATTCTAGTAGCTTTGTATGATGATTTTGGACTTGTACGTATGTCCGGAATGGGTTTTGGATGACCCGGGGGCGTTTCGACGCCAAATAGCGAAATCGAGTTTCCTTAAGTTTGAAATTTGGTTTGGAACGTGATTTTATGTTATCGAGGTCCGAACAGAATTCCGAGACCGAGAATAGTTCCGTTATGTTATTCCTGACTTGCCTGCAAAATTTGGTGTCATTTCGAGTAGTATAGGTCGGTCCGGCGCGTTGTTATAGAAATCAAGAGCTTGGAAATTCTTAAGTTTGGTCCTAGGGGTTTTGAGGGGTGATTTTGAGATTTAACGTTGTTTCGGGTGTTCCGAAGGCTCGAGCGAGTCCGTATTATGATTTAGGACTTGTTGGTATAATTGGACGGGGGATCGGGTGGGCCCAGGTACCTCCCGGACACCACACGAGGCCAAAACACCAGCTGAAAATGCAGATGGTGCACCTAATCTGGTGTGACCGCAGGTGCGGTTGCCCAGCCGCAAGTGCGGGACCGCAGGCCTCGCAGGTGCGGGAATTCTGCAGGTGCGGATTCAATTCTGCAGGAGCGAAACCGCAGGTGCGGTCTTCAGCTCCGCAGGTGCAGGCCCAGTCTTTCCCGTCCAACTCCGCAGGTGCGAGCTCCAGCTCGCAGGCGCGAGACCGTAGGTGCGGAACCCCTGTAGGGCCAGGCAATGCACTTTCACTTAAACACGAGATTTCCTTCATTCTTTTTATTTTACACCTCCATTGAAGACTTGAGAGCTTGGGAAGAACTCTCCACCACCTAGCTACTAAGAGGTACGTAAATTCTATTTAAATGTTAGATTATTACACCAAAACTTAGGTAGGTTAACATCTAAATAGCGGAAATCATAGGGGTTAGAGTGAAAACCTGGGGTTGATGAACTTTAGGGAATTTCACCACTTTTCTACCATGAAATCATATAAAAATTATATATTAATGATCCTTAGGCTATGGGTGAGTGTTATCTTCAAAAAATTTCGGAATCCGAGCATGTGGGCCTGAGGGTGTATTTTGGGATTTCTTCAAGAATAGTGAATTTACTAAATAATTAGGAGAATTTCCATACTTTGAGCATGCATTGACATATTTATATATCATTTGACTAGTTTCGAGTCCTCGGGTGTAAAGTTTGGAGTTTCGGGCGCGTTGTTGGCCGGGAAGTAGATTCTACGCGAGGTGAGTCTCCTTTCCAACCTTGTAAGAGGGAATTGTCCCCATAGGTAAATGTAAATGATTGAATTGTCCTTATTTGCGGGGGCTATGTACGCGCAAGGTGACGAGAGTCCGTGCGTAGCTACTACTCTATTGCGTCGGGTAGGATTTAGGATCTCACAAGAGTGCCTTTATGTGCTTTACCTGTATCTTTATATGTGTTCCTAGTTGATTATTATCCTTGAAATTGACATGAGAATCTAGGAAGCTATGTGTAAGTTTAAGTGCTTAAATCTCTGAATTCAAGAATAATCCATGATAAGTTCCTGAATTTCCTGATAAATTCTGTGTATGTCTACGAGCACCCGTGTCGTATGTATGATTCGCGATCGGGGTAGACCTGTATTTATGTCAACCGCGTCGCATGATCGATTCATGAGCGGGGTAATGGATGCATCTATGGTTCGTGCCACTCGACCCTCGACAGTGCACATTTCTTTTCGCGTCGCTTCGGCCGTACGCTTCGGCATATTATGTGTTATGTATTTGATTGAGAGTCTTGTTATTATTAAATAAATTACCCCACGTGTAAGGGGAACTTGAGACTTTTGTGATAATTACTATGTGACTCATGAGAATAAATTACAGTTTTATATAATTGATAGCTTCATGCCTTAGTGATTTTCATGACTACTTTTCTTGTCTAGCTTTATGTAATCATATTATTGGTTATTGACCCTAGTAAGTATCACGTCTACCTCTCGTCACTACTTCTTCGAGTTTAGACGGGATACTCACTGGGTACATATTTGTTTATATGTACTCATGCTACACTTTTGTACTTAATTGTACAGGTTCTGAGGTTGTCGCACCTGGTCACCATTCGGGTGTTCGTCGCTGAGAGTACTATCGGGATTTGACTACACGGTGAGCTGCTCTTCCTGGTGTTTCCCCAGCAGCACTGTGGAGTTTCCATTATTGTTGAATATCCTGTCTACCCTTCCAGACAGTTGTACATCTATTTTGTGTATTTTTTTGTGTGTATTCCACTAGTCGCCTGTGGACTTCTGACAGTAGGTCTTGGCACACGTAGTTGATTCACTAGTATTATACTACTCTGTTTTATGCTGGTAAATGATTTTTGAGTTACTTTAAATTACATTGCCTCACTTCCTCACTTTCATTTAAGGGTTGCTTAAATTAAAACTGGATAAGTATTTGAACAACTCATTTGTTTAAGTAATTTCGTTAGTAACTAGTGTTGGCTTGCCTGACTTCGGTGTTGGGCGCCATCACGACCTGAGTAGGAATTTGGGTCGTGACAATAGTTGTGGGATATGAACTTGTAAATCATTTCAGAAGTGGAACTTGGTTATAAGGTTTATGGTTCAAGGTTGGATTTCGAAATTTCAACTGTGTTGTGCTATTAGACCTATATGGGGTAGAGTGACGTGGGATCACTTCCGAATATGTGCATGGTAGGTTACACAACAATTTTGGTGGAGTTTGGAACAACTCAGGGCACGTTCGAGGACGAACGTGTGTTTAAGTGGGGGAGAATGTAACGACCCGACCGGTCGTTCTGTAGAAATTTCATTATTATTCCTGTTTTTGCCTTGTCATAGGTTGGTTATACTGTTTATGATGTGTTAGAGTCGGTTGGCTCGGAATCAGAATGGTTGTAGTAAGAATTGAGACACTTAGTCGCTAAAAGTAGCTTTAGAGTTAGAAAAGTCAACCAAAGTTGACTTATTGGTAAACGACCTCGGAATGCGGATTTCAGGTTAATCGGAGGTGTTTTGGATAGTTTCGGCGTAGTTGGTGGAATTTAGAAATTTGGAAGTTCATAGGCTTGAATTCGATGGGATTTTGGAGTTTTGATGTTGTTTTTGGTGTTTTGAAGGCTCGACTAAGTTTGAATGACCATTTAGGATATATTGGTATATTTGGTTGAGGTCCCGAGGGCCTCAGGTGTGTTTCGCGTGGTTAACGGACCAAGTTTGGAAGTTGGGAAGTTGCTGAATTTTTCTGGTGTTTTTCATCTGGTTTCCTTCTACGCGATCGCGGGAGGAAGCTTGCGATCGCGTAGGCCTTGCTGGGGAACGGAAAAATCTCAGGAATCGCGATCACGTGAAGGGGGTCGCGATCGCGTGGAGTGCAGAAGTTGTCCACTGCGATCCCGTGGGGAAGCTCGCGATCGCATAGAGTAAAAAGGCGCGTGAGGAAGGGAGTCCTGTTGTTCTTCGCGATCGCGTGTTATGATTCGCGATCGCGTGAGTGTGGGTCATGGTGTATCGCGATTGCGTGGTGTCATTTGCGATCGCGTAGGGTTAATGAGTGAGGCTGCAGAGTTGTTCTCCGCGATCACGACTGTATGTCTGCGATCGCGTAGAAGGAATCCTTGGGCAGAAACTTTAAGTTCAAAAACGAGGGTTTTTAGCCATTTTTCAAAAACTCCATTAGAGAGCTCGGGAGAAGGGAGATATTGGAGAGATTTTCAGTGGGAGTCTTGTGGTAAGTATTCCTTGATCGTTTTTGGTCTAATTTCACGAATTAGTATTGATTATTTCCATGTAATTTGTGGAATCAAAGTAGAAATTGAGAAAAATGGGAAGAAAAGTTGGGAGATTCTTTTGATGATTTGAAGGGGTAATTGTGGTTGGAGTTTTGTACATTTGATCATCAACTGTTAGGGACCCTGCCTATAGGAAACTGTTAGGGACCCTGCCTATAGGAAACAATTTCTTGTTAATTGGTTAATATTAGACTAATCAACACTGTTTCTGAGCGTCACTGTTAGGAAAATCTGGATAATTCTAGGACTCTTCCTAGCAGGTTCTGTTATACCTAATTGCATAGATCACCTAGGCATCACATATGGGACTGGTGACTTAAAACTGTTAACAATTAGCTTGTAATACTTGCACAATTCCGCCTATAAGCAATATATTGCATCTGAAATTTACCTGCATACTTTGATCGCCTAGAAAACATGTTTATAAGTTTAAGATGCCAAATTCTGCCAATTCCTAATTGATATATGTGTTTGCATGCACTTGCTGCTTAAGTGTGGAGGTCAATGTGAGCCTTTAATTTCATCTACGTGAAGTCCTCAGATGTTTTGTTTGTCGCCTAGTTTTTACATTTTGAGCAGCCTAGATAAGGTCTAGAACCATCCAAATAGAGGTCCAAAACCTCATGGACCATAGGTATGGGGCGGGTAATGCACGCGTAGGACAGGACTTAGAACTGGATTAGAGCGCTTTTAGGTAAACAACTTTAACATAGTAATCGGGCAGCAGGAGATGATAGTTTGTGCCCGCCGAATAATATGAGTAACACCCCATCTCGAGGGAGTTACAAAAGATTATTTTTGTTGCACGGGGTGATCCTTTAGGCTAAAAACTTAGGACCCCCCCATTTTCTTTCTTTTCTATTATAATCAAAATAGTTGTACCCTTTTGTCAAAATTCTTTTTATAATAATTTTTTTAAATTTTGTGCTCCATTTGTTTATCTGATCACATAGACTAATCTGTATAATTTAAATTCTGCGGGGAACCATAATTGTAGACCTTGAAGAGTGCCTAATACCTTCTCTTTGAGGTAATTTCGAGTCCTTACCTGATCTTTGGTGATGTTGACTAGTCAAACAGAGTTATTTGCAAATAGGTGCCCTAACGCACCTTAAAAATCATTAGGTGGCGACTCTTCTCTTTTAATACTTCCTTAAAAGAGTTGTCACGTGTAGAAACCCAATTTCGCGAGAAAAAGGGGCGTGACAACATGATGGCTCTTCTGGGGATTTACACTTAAGCTCTTACTGTAGCGAATTTGGCTTATATGGATTAGTATTCTTTGATAAAACGTGCTTCCCTCTTCTTCTTTTTATTTGCTGCTACATGTACATCCCTCTCCCATTTTCCTTTGTTTGTTTAAATTTGTTGTAATATGCATATCCCTTCCCTTCTCTGCCCTCCTTGCTTAAATTGGTTATAACATGCATCCCCTTTCCTGTTCACCTTTATCTGCTCTAAATTGTTCTTTATTTGCTTAAAAATTGCTACATAATGTCTCTCCCACCTCTAATCCCTTGCTTACTTTATTATATCCCCTATATTCCACGAACTAACTTCTTCTTTTGTCTTTCTTTTTACGTCTTTTATGTTTTATCTTAATACCGTGTTTATTGCTTTCACATATTTATCATGCAAATACTTGGAAATGTGTTATTATCTTTGCATAAAGCATGCTCAATTCCACTCGTTCCCAATTAATAACATAGTGACACTTGATGAGTGTCCACGCTCTTCCAAAATTACCCTTTAAATTGGAAAGGCTTATTTGCGGTAAACTAGTCGATCAACGATGCAGTCGATGGTTTCGTGACTTTTCCTCTCAAGCTGTCCACCCGAGAGTACTGGTCTAGACCCTTCTAGAAAGCTCGATCTAGTATCTAATGTGCATGCATCATGTCAAACCTAGTATGGGTTAGAACGTTGTCCACATGATAATCCACTAAGATAAGCCTTGTCCAATGTCCGACGGGATTTCCATAATCCCAATGGAAAATATCATGTTATGTGCATTACTTGGAGAAAACATGTCAGTATATTGCTCATTAATGTGTAAATATTCAGATACAGAGGGGGAAGTGGCTAAATCTATTTGTTTTGCACAAAATGAGGCACAAAGTCCCCAGGTTCGACATGGTTCCTAACATCCCACCTTTGCTTCTTGATTGGTGGAAGAACCTCTCACCTAGTGACAAGAATCATGTGAAAAGGGTCCTTGGTAATTTACCTTCCTTATTGGACATTCAGCCAAATAATGCATTGATTGAGGCCGCCACTATGTTTTGGGATGAGAAAAGAGTTGTCTTCCACTTTGGTGACATAGAAATGACCCCTCTCTTAGAGGAAATAGGAGGCTTCGCTAGGCTGCCATGGCATAGTCCAGGTTTATTAGTAGCAGAAAATTGCACTCCCCACAGTTTTTTGAAAATGATCATTTTCAAGAAAAATGATGAGTTACTCTGTCTGAAGAAGTCATACATCCCATTTGAATTCCTTTATGAACGTTATGGGCATAGTAAGTCATATCGCGTTCACCATGATGAACTTGCCATTACTTCCTTGGGTTGGACACATCACCGACTTTTCCTGTTCATTGTCTGTTTCTTGGGGCTGCCGATATTTCCGATGAAATGGGGAAGAATCCACACTCGCTTAGCCATGGTCGCTAGGAATCTAATGGAAGGAATTGAGGGACAAACTTACACTATTATCCCCATTATCTTCGCCGAATGTACTGCGCTCTAGATCGATGCAAGTAGGGGTATGTGCACTTCAAGGGCTTTAATATGTTGTTGGAGGTTTGGTTATTAGAACATTTCCAGAGAGGTGAATATCGTCAAGAGCTTCTGCGATGACCCTAGAATGACTACATAACCTACCATCATCCAAAAAGAATGGCATTTATCCCAGATAGGTTTGCGCAACCTGGAAATGTTGTGAGTTGGGTGTGTTTCTTCAGCAATTTGACTGACAAAAAGGTACATTGGATGTTCGAATGGTTCCCTAGCAGCGAGTTCATCATCAGGTCAAGAGGAACCACTCATCTAGTGTTGATCGGGTTAAGAGCAATCTATCCATATGCTCCTATAAGGGTAATGAGGCAAGCGGGAAGAAAGCAGGTTATACCTCGGTTTTCCAACATGGTCCAGTAAAAAAATGACTTTAAAGGGAACTTCATTCCGTTCAAGTTCGAGGCACACTATATGTGGAATCAAAAGGTCATTTTGGAGAAAGATGCTAACGAGACAGATAGGTATCATGCTGTCCATGTATACTTCTACCCATCACGGTTGGTAGATGATATAGCGGGAGATGTCAAGCCAGTGATTAATCTGAATAATAGGGTTATAGACGACGCTTCTGAAGCACAAGTCAAGTATAGGATGTTGCGCAAGAGGGTCTACGAGTCTGAAGCTAGGCATTTGGAAGATCACAAAGTGGATATGGAAGCAATCAACGAATGGAAAGAAATTGCTACTAAATCAACAGAGAGGTTGGAATATTTGGAGCAAGCGCTAATGGAACTTGAGAGGAAGATGAGGAAGAGGCTCTCGGATTGTCAGAACACAGAAGGCAATGAAGGAAGGCATCTAGCAAGGGCTTACCTACTATTAGACATGTGCGACCTGGGGAACTTGATTGATAGATCCAAGAAGACCAAGCATGGAGAAGGTCTCTCCGGGGCCAAGTGGATTAGGAAACAATGTCTTTACTGCTTTCTAGATACGTTTAGATTTTGATTGTAATAAGGCACATGCCATTAGTGACTTCTCTCATTATTGTCGCTTTTTGTACAGATTTCACCCATTTTAACACTAGTGAAATGACGCAGTTATTGGCATAAATTTTCTCCAAGTCTCTGTGTCGCTTAGGCCTACTTCGGGCACAATGAGGTCCCACAAATTAGGATGCAAATTTATTACCTGATTCTTCAACACATCTTCAATATCGCAAACATACTTTTAATACTCCTTACTGACTTGGCCCCTAGCCACAAGTCATCCCCGTATTTTTCCACATATGTGGGTTCGGTCCTTCAAGGTCTGTTAGAGCTCTCTTCAACCTTTCATCGGCCACTAGATCCAGGAATCCCACCTTATTCTCAAACCTGGTGGCTCGATTGATTGGCAGTGAAACGGTAGCTACTAAAACGTAGCCTGCTCATTTTTCCTTCCCCGCGATTATAGCATGGAGCCGGACTCCCCGCCGTCCCCCCTGTCTCAAAAACCGTGTCAGAGAGAAGGAAGAGGGCTAATGCATCTTCTTGCTACCCCAATACAGATGTTGATAATATGACCTTGGGCACAGACAACTATCAGTTATTTGCTTCCGTCTTAACTCACGGAATAGCCTTTGTACTTGAACCTGTCTTTTTTCTGGTGAGATCTATTCCAAGTGAGAAGACTTCCGTGGGTCGCTTTCCCTCTGATCTTCTCTACTGTTTTGGCTGCTTTCTTGGGTGTTTTGTTTATCTTTTCTTTTGTTTATTCCCATTCCCCAAGGTTCGTTCGTGCATACTGGCATCGCCAACATATCACACCAGATCTAGAGGTCCTCCACCTCCTCATCCACCAAGTGATCCCAAGAACAAAGGAAAATCCAAAATGGATGATATGAGTGGTATTAGGAAAGACAATGCTACCCACGCTGGGAATATTGAAACATCAGGCGGTCGGAGTACTCCAACGCCGAATGATTTGGTCTTACGTCTGGAATAGAAAATATTGGAGTTACAAGGGGAGCTTGAGCAGTTCCAGAACTTGGCTAACCTTTCCCTCACCCTAAACGTCCCCGACATTAACCAACAAAACACAAGCGCCCAAAACCCGACACCTCTCCAAAAAAAAAAAAACCAAAATCCGCAAAATCCTCCCGCGCCTCATCAATACGCCACACCTCCTCAAAACCATAATCCTCCGCCAATACCTACTCCTCCCCAACACCATCACCATCCAACTCAAATTCCACAAACCACCACTTACCACACTCCTCAAAACACACCACAACCTACCCCTGATCCCCAAAACTCAACCAACGACCACCATTATGCCCAGATTCCTGGAGTCAAGAAATCCCATATATGTAAAAAATTTACCCCGTACCCCACAACAGACCCTATACATACCCAATCGCCGAGAAGGACCTGCTCATCAAGAACATGATGAAAGAACTCAGGAAGCTTACCGATAGAGTTCAAAGTGTCGAAGGTGGCAAAGGCATTGAGGGTTTGAATTATGAGGATTTGAATTATGAGGATTTGTGTATTCATCCAGATGTAAAAACTGCCGAAGGGTTACAAACCTCCTAAGTTTGAAATGTTCGACAAAACTAGTGACCTCAAGGTGCATTTGAGAACGTATTGTGACAAGCTTGTAGGGGTTGGCAAGGATGAACGAATCCGTATGAATCTATTCCTAAGGAGCCTCACTAGATACACCTTGTCTTGATACATCAGTCAAAACCCAAAGAAGTGGGTTAATTGGGTGAGCATGGCATAATATTTCATGGATCGATTTAGGTTTAACACAGAAAATGCACCAGACGTTTTCTACATTCAAATCTCAAGAAGAAGCCAACAGAAACGTTCCGCGAGTATGCTACTCGGTAGAGGTCTGAAGCCGCAAAGGTAAGGCCAGCACTGGAAGAAGAACAAATGAATAAGTTCTTCGTCAGAGCTGAGGATCCACAATACTACGAAAGATTGATGGTTATTTAAAACCTAAATTTTCTTACATCATCAAGTTGGGAGAAAGAATAGAATAAGGGATCAAAAGAGGTGGCAAACGTTGAAGCACTCCAAGCCACAAATAAAGCCTTGCAGTTAGGAGGTATCTCCATGAAGAAAGAAGTAGGTGTAGTAATGGTAGCCCAAGGTCCAAAGTCTCCTCTTACATACCAAACACCCCGACCCACATATCAACCTTCACCTCCCAGATACCAACAACCTGTCACCACCTACCACACTTATAACACCCAACCAACATACTACCACTCACCACTAGCCTGCCAAAACTACCAAAACCTAGACCAAATTTCAGTCACAGACCACCCAGAAAATACACCCCAATTGCTGAACCCATACACCAACTGTACGAGAGGCTAAAGGCAGACCACCCAGACATTACACCCAAATTGCTGACTCCCATTCCCGTTGTTGCTATGGAAAACCCTTCCTAGTAGATCAACCCAAATAAGACATGTGCCTATCACTCGGGCATGAAGGGTCATACTATTTATGAGTTTCGTACTTTAAAGGATAAGATTCAGACACTAATTGACACCAAAGTCATACATGCAAAGGAGACTACACCCAACATCCATTAAAATCCACTCCCAGATTAGAGGGGTGAAGGGGTGAACGTGATAGAGACCGATGAAGAATGGGACTCAGATAGGTCAATTGGACTCATTCGAGAAGGGGATAATCCTAAAACATCTCCAGTCACTCTTACACCTATCGTGGTACAAACTCAGGCACCGATTGAAGTTGAAGTAGCCGCACCAACTCCGTTTGAGGTTGAAGTAACAACACCCTTCACCGTGATGGTAGCACCTACGCCGTCTTATAAGTCTAATGCTATACCATGGGATTATGTTGCGGAATGGAAGAAACAGGTGCAATGCAAGGCATGACCAGAACCAGTAGGGTTTATACACCCGAGAATTTGGGAGGAACAAGCAAGGAAGCTGCCTCTAAGCTGCCTGTCATTGAGACCGGCCCGGGCGATCTTTGGAGAAAGGTGCAAGCAAGAACAAAACCCCTGCTGAAATATCCATTTTATCACTGCTGCAAAACTCCGAGGCACATAAGAATGACTTTATGAAGGTATTGAATGAAGCCTATGTTCCGAATAACATCACTAGTGGAGAGATGGACAACATGGTAGGGCAAGTGTTGGAAATCCACAAGATCACTTTTCATGAAGACGAGCTGCCACCGGAAAGACTAAGTCACAACAGGGCACTACATATCACAATGCAGTTTGAGGAAAAATTCATTGCCAGGGTCCTGATAGATGGGGGTTCAAGTCTCAACATCTGTCCACTAACTACTTTGAAAATATTGGGTAAAGGTCTGCATGAGATACGAGTAGGGAGTATGAATGTGAAAGCATTTGATGGGTCTCAAAGGGACACGATTGGGGAGACCAACCTCAGCCTACAGATGGGCCCGACCTGGTTTGATGTTGAATTTCAAGTGTTGGATATATCGTCCACTTACAACCTATTGTTGGGACGACCATGGATACATGCCGCTGGGGCCGTGGCTTCTACTCTACATCAGGCCGTGAAGTTTGAGTGGAACCATCAGGAAGTGATCATCCATGGGGGTGAAAGTAACCCCATTTACACCAATCAGACTGTTCCGATCGTCAAGAATAGAAGGAAGTTGGTTGGAGAAACATACCATCGCATCGAGTGCGTCAACGCAATTGAGAAAGAGAAATGGTGGAGCAGTAAGATAGAAAGCATATTGGCATGGATAGGGTATGAACCCGACAAGGGTCTCAGCAAGAATCTCCAAAGGATCACCAAACTGATACATCTAAAGCTCCACGTCACAACTTTTGGGCTTGGGTATGAATACACCTGGCACGAGTATCAGAATTGATCGCCACCATGGCGTGGTCCTTATTACCCTCTAGAGAAACTAGTACCACATTTGAGCCAGTCATTTCATCAAGCTGACATGATGTGGGGGTTCAAAGAAGATGAAGGTCTAACTGGCATAAGGAATCTGTTTCTGGATGATGAAGACATGGATTGTAGTGCGATAGTTGAGGAGGAGGAGGAGGAGGAGGAGGAGGAGGAGGAAAGCCTTATTATTCAGACAATGGAGAAGGGAGCTGTTCTCAAGAATTGGACTGCTGCACCATCAAGGCCCCGTCGAGTTCCTGGGTATCCTGGAAATTAGCATCATTTATATTTTAAAGCAATTTTATGGGCATTTAAGACATTTTCAGTTCTTTGTTTGAAATAATTGTTCGAATCATCGAATTGCATTTGTTTGACGTTTTAAATATTTATCAATGTATTGTTGTTTTAGTATTTATTATTATACTTTACATTTTCTCTCTATAGCGTTACTATTACTTATCATGATGAACCTACGACTGTGACATGTAATGAGACAACGCAACATAAGGATAGTGATTCAGAGGATCTGGAAGAGGATATAATACCCGAGGGAATTGTCAGAGAAGTGGAAAACTTTGAAAACAAGCCTAAGTCTAATTTGGACGACACTGAGACAGTTAAATTAGGGGACTCTGAAACAGTCAAGGAAACACGTATAAGCATTCATCAATCACCATCAGAGAAGGAAGAATACATCCGGTTCCTGAAAGAGTATTAAGATATTTTTGCATGGTCTTACGAGGATATGACTAGTTTGAGCACATCTATAGTGGCTCAAAAGCTACCTACCGATCCCATGTGTCCACCTGTAAAACAGAAACTCAGAAAATTCAAACCAGATAGAGTTTGAAAATAAAAGAGGAAGTCACCAAGCAGATCAAAGTCAAGGTTCTCAGAGTAGTTGAATATCCGACATGGTTGGCTAACATTGTGCTAGGTCCAAAGAAAGATGGGAAAGTCAGAGTGTGAGTCGACTATCGGGACTTAAACAGAGCAAGTCCCAAAGATGATTTCCCATTTCCCAATATACACATACTGATCGATAACTGTGCCAAGCATGAACTCCAATCCTTTGTGGATTGCTTCGCGGGATATCATCAGATCTAGATGGATGAAGAGGATGCTGAAAAGACAGCCTTTATTACACCATGAGGAGTGTACTTCTACAAAATGATGTTGTTTGGTCTAAAGAATGCTGGAGCCACTTATATGAGGGCCATGAAAAACATTTTCCACGACATGATACACAAGGAGATAGAGGTGTACATGGACGACGTCATCATCAAATATAAAAAGGGTACATATCACATAACATATTTGAGGAAATTCATTGATCGACTTTGAAGGTACGATCTGAAACCGAATCCCGCAAACTGTGCCTTCGGAGTCCCCGCTGGAAAACTATTAGGGTTCATCGTCATCCACCGAGGAATTGAGCTAAACCCGTCAAAGGTCAAGGCTATCCAAGATTTGTCACCTCCGAAGAACAAGAAAGATGTGATGAGTTTCTTAGGGAGTCTCAATTACACTAGCCGTTTCATAGCACAATCAACTGTGATTTGTGAACCGATTTTCAAAATGTTGAAGAAAGACGCTGCAACAAGTTGGACTGAAGAATGCTAGAAAGCCTTTGACAAGATCAAAGAATATTTGTCCATACCACCGATCCTGGTCCCCCAGAACCTGGGAGACCTCTGCTACTCTATTTATCTGTATTGGATGGGGCTTTCGGCTATGTCTTGGGACAACACGATGAGACAAGGAGAAATGAGCAGGCCATATACTATCTGAGTAAGAAATTCACACCCTACGAAGCACAATATTCTTTGCTGGAATGCACCTGCTGCGCTTTAACATGGGTAGCTCAAAAGTTGAGGCATTACTTCTGTGCCTGCACCATATATCTCATATCAAGGATTGATCCGCTAAAATACATCTTCCAGAAACCTATGCCTACGGGGAATGTTAGCAAAATGGAAGATACCACTGAGTGAGTTCGACATCATCTATGTAATTCAGAAAGCGATCAAGGGGTAAGCATTGGCGGATCATCTGGCAGAAAATCCTATAGGTGGAGAATACGAACCACTGAAAACGTATTTTCCCGATGAAGAGGTATCATTCGTAGGAGAAGATATCACTGAAACCTATGATGGTTGGAGAATGTTCTTCGATGGAGCTGCAAATTTTAAAGGAGTGGGTATTGGAGCAGTTTTAGTGTCAGAAACAGGTCAACACTATCCAGTATCCGCAAAGCTCAGGTTTCCATGTACCAATAATATGGCAGAATATGAGGCTTGCATCTTGGGACTCAAATTGGCCATTGACATGAACATTCAGGAATTGCTAGTAATTGGTGATCCAGACCTTTTGGTACATCAGGTTCTAGGAGAATGGGCTACAAAAAATACCAAAATATTACCGTTTTTGTACTATGTACAAGAGTTGATGAAGAGATTCACAAAGATAGAGTTCAAACATGTTCCGAGAATCCAGAATGAGTTCGCAGATGCATTGGCCACTCTATCTTTCATGATACAACACCCAGACAAGAATTTCATCGACCCTATCCCAGTAAGGATTCATAATCAACCACCTTATTGTGCTCATGTTGAAGAAGAAACTGATGGAAATCCATGGTTCCACGACATCAAAGAATATTTGGAAAAAGGTGAATACCCGGAGCACGCGAATCATACTCAGAAACACACACTCTGAAGATTATCCAATCACTTTTTCCAAAGCGGAGGAATTTTGTATAGAAGGACTCCGGATCTGGGATTATTACGATGTGTCGACGCCAAGGAAGCATCCAACTTGGCCGAAGACATACATGCCGGAACTTGCGAACCACACATGAATGGATTTGTCTTAGCTAAGAAGATATTAAGAGCAGGATATTGTTTGATGACTATGGAAACGGACTGCATCAGGTATGTCCAAAAGTGTCATCAATGCCAAGTACATGCTGATATGATACGATTTCCACCCAATGAACTCAATTCAACAAGTGCACCTTGACCTTTCTCCTCTTAGGGGATGGATTTCATCGGTCCGATCGAACGCGCTGCTTCAAATGGGCACAGGTTCATTCTAGTGGCCATAGACTATTTCACAAAATGGGTTGAAGCAACATCTTACAAGGTTGTAACTAAGAAGGTCATGGCAGATTTTGTTAGGGATCGTATTGTTTGTCGATTCAGGGTACCGGAATCAATCATCACCGCCAACGCCGCCAACCTTAACAATGATTTGATGAGATCCATGTGTGAAACCTTCAAGATCAAGCATAAGAATTCCACATCATATAAGCCGCAAATGAATGGAGCTGTGGAATCCGCCAATAAGAACATCAAGAAGAAATTAAGGAAGATGGTAGATAATCATAAACAATGGCACGAGAAGTTACCATTTTCCCTACTGAGATATTGTACTACGGTTCGCACATCAACCGGAGCAACTCCTTATTTGCTGGTCTATGGTATTGAGGTCAGTATCCCCGCCGAAGTAAAAATTCTTTCTTTGAGAATCATACAAGAGGCCGAACTCAGTGATGCAGAATGTATACGAAGTCGTTATGAACAACTGACTCTCATCTGATGTAACTCAACTACGCTTGACCTGATTCCTGTTTAAGATATGAGACGTAGGCAGCCCTGTGCGTTCGGTCACATCTCAATAAAATCTTCATTTTTGCCATGGTAAAAAACTGGGGCAGAATTTTGAGGGGGCAAGTCCAGCCAACTTCGTCATACACATAACAGTCAAAGAATTTCTTTAAACTAGGGCAGAATTTTGAGGAGGACCCTCAAAATTCTAAAGCAAGGAGGTCACGATGTCTCTAAAATATGTCACAGTCATTGGTTCATCTAACTTACTTGATATTGGATATTACTATATTTCAATTAACTACTTTCATCAAATGCACACATATTTTTCGAAAACTTTATTTTTATAAACATCCAGATGCAGCCCAAGGTAACTCAAACATGATCTCAAGACAGGAACAAAAGCAAAGCAAGAAGGCGAAAGTACAGACCAACATTCCCCACAAAACTCACAATTTTTCTTTGGGTGCAAGCACAATGAACATAACAGGAATATTCACAAATACATACACACATCAAAATCACTATCTTCATAACGACAAAGTTGTCAAATGCAAACACATCTCCAGCTAAGAAATACTCTGCTTTCTCACTATCACTCATTGTTAACTGCATAAGGCTAAGCACTGGCTTTCTTCGCATGAGACTAAGCATTGTCTCCTATTTTCATGAGGCTAAGCTCTGCCTACTTAACTGTATAAGGATAAGCACTGCCTTTCTTCGCATGAGACTAAGCATTGTGTCATATTTGCATGAGGCTAAGCCCTGCCTTTCTTTGCATGAGACTAAGCATTGTCTCCTATTCGCATGAGGCTAAGTCCTGCCTCCTTAACCGCATAAGGCTAAGAACTGCCTTTCTTTGCATGAGACTAAACATTGTCTCCTTTGTGCATGAGGCTAAGCCCTACCTCTCTAATTGCATAAGGCTAAGAACTGCCTTTCTTTGCATGAGACTAAGCATTGTCTCCTATATGCATGAGGCTAAGCCCTGCCTCCCTAATTGCATAAGGCTAAGCACTGCCTTTCTTTGCATGATACTAAGCATTGTCTCCTATTTGCATAAGGCTAATCCCTGCCCCCTTAGCTGCATAAGGCTAAGCACTACCTTTCTTTGCATGAGACTCAACACCGGCTCTTGTTTGCGTGAGGCTAAGCCCTGCCTCCTCTTCTTGCATAAGGCTAAGCACCGCCTTTTTCCGCAAGACTAAATGCTATCTTCATTACGCCATCTAAGATCTAGCAATATCCTCTACTCACCCAGGGCTAAGCATTGCCCTCACCTTACCCAAGACTAAGCTTTGTCTTGTCTTATCTTTGCATATGACCAAACATCATGTCTTTTCATCTCAAGGGCTGAAATATTTGCCACTTTGTCCAAAGGCGTCATAGACTGAAGGCATCATCCTCATAGCCGGAAGACACCATTCCATGGCCGAGGATCTCTCAAAAGTGCACATCATTATTCAAAGGCGTCATGGTTCAAATGCACCATTCTCATAGCCTGAGGACATCATTTCATGGTATGCGAATCCTTTATCACATGATTCATGGCCCAAGACGTCATGGTCTAAGGACATCATCCTCACCGTCCAAAGACAATATTCATGGTCAGAAGGAAATTCGCATCATGTTTAAACTTTTTCCATAATCTATATACTTTCATGCATCGTGTTTTAAGTTTTGCAGGTAATCCAGGAAGTAGTTGTTCTTCAAAGGGGAGCAATCTTCGCTCCGGTTTCCGTTCACAACATTCACACCCTACAATTATTTCAAGCGTAACCATCCACCATCAGATACCTATTTTTACTTGATAACCATTCAGATACTCGTCCTGAAATACATTCGCAACGTTTTAGATTTTGTATAATACCGTCCTACCCAAAAGATCCCTTTCCGAAGCATACGATCGTTCCTATCGGTTTCGTTCGTTGTTGGATTTAGAACTACACACGACCTAATTCCCGTAACACCAGGGATATGTAGGCAGCTCAGGGACTAGGGTTCAACCTCCATTTTTTAAAATCACCTCATTCGGTCAAAACCGGTCATCATTTTCTTTACTCGACAACTCTTTCATCATTCTCGGGTAAAGAGGGGCTGCAGTTGATACCCAATTTTGCCCTCATATATTTTTTAAATAATATACATACTTTCAAAATACGAGTTTTTGCATTATTATTAATTTACAGGATTTACACAAGCATTTCTCAAATTTTCATAATTTTAGAGCTTTAAAATTGATTTTTCCTTGCAGTAATTTTTATAAAAAAAAAATCAGTAATTACTCTTGTTAAATTTTTTTATGATGAATTAATCATTTAAAATTATTATTTGCATTCCTAATACATTTTCAAAATATTTTCACTCAATTTTTATATAATTACAATGGTATTTTAGGCTATTTGTGTAAAATTGCAATAATAGCCTACATTTTGCATCCTAATTGCAATTGATATTTCATCTAGGGTCAAAATAATATTTTATATTTTTTATAGTCTCCTATTATTATTTAAAGTACTAATTTGCATAAGTAGCATTTATATATATATATATATATATATATATATATATATATATATATAGCTATTTTATTAAATCATTTTCCTTTTAATTTCTATTTAAAAAAAAGCTGGCCCAATTTTTATCAAATTTTCGGACCAAACCCAAATCGCAAGCCCTATACACTAACCCAATAACCCCTGCCCGAACCAGTCGCGACCCGCCTAACCAACCCGACCCAACCCCCTCTTTAAAATCCTGGATTTAATCTTTAGATCATCGGACCACATTAAACCTCTCCTTATAAATTCCTCAACCCCCAAACCATAATCCCATTCCCTCTCACCTGTCTCCCTAAGACTCTCCCCTTTTCCACTGTAGAACCCTAACCGTGGCCTCTCAAAAACCCTCTTCTAATCCCTTTTCTAATGGAATTTCCCTTACATCTACTTACCATATTCGTGTGTTTTC
Organism: Nicotiana undulata; assembly: GCA_005239495.1. Lineage (NCBI taxonomy): Eukaryota > Viridiplantae > Streptophyta > Magnoliopsida > Solanales > Solanaceae > Nicotiana > Nicotiana undulata. The sequence goes on along the minus strand of ML260888.1, from coordinate 2,534 downwards.
GCTACTAGTTAATTCTCCATGGTATCACCTAGTACTTGTCTAAACATGGCAAGTACTACTACTTTTATTCTGTATGATTAACTCCTATCTCTTAAATCTAGACCATATTTCATTTACACACGTTCTATTCTACACTGTGTGAGTCCGATTTGTTTGTATTTTGCTGATTTACACTTTCCCTAAAATTAGGGTTTATCAGATTTTCTCTCTTAAATTGATTACAAATCATCTTGCAAGTTTCTTTTCCTTGTTTATTGTTTATTTTGCTCTGTTTCCTTATATGCTTGCTCGACTTTTGATAACTATATAATTCTCCTCATTTTCCCTTCTAGGGCAGACTTTGAAAAATCGATTTTGCACTGAAAACATGGGGTTTTTGCTACTCTCTTGCTTGGTATTCTGTATTGGCCAGCTGAAAGCCCAGGCCATTAATATCTTAATTCGTTCCTAGTGCGAGCTCTGCCATGAGTTCATCGAAGTACTTGGGAACTTTGACGCATTAAGGATTCTGGGTTTTCTATGAAAATTTAGTCTAATCATGGGCGACTAGGTCGAGCCCAACCTGTGATGACCCAAACGGTCATCTTATATAATTTAAGCTATATCTGTGTTTCGAGGCTCCGAGAGCCTCTGTTAGTCTCACCTCGATATGCGTGCGCAGCCCGGGCGTGTAGCCGGGAAGCTATTATATGAAAATTGGATAAAAATGAGTTTGGATAATTAATAAATGAATACAAATGACTTTGGTCAATATTTCTGGTAAACGGACCCGGACCCGTGATTCGACGGTCCCAGAGGGTCCGTAAGAAAATATGGGACTTGGTCATACGCCCGGAATCGAATTCCGAGGTCCCAGGCCCGAGAAATTAATTTTTAAAGAAAATTATTTTCTGAAAATAATAAAGGATTTTGAAAATGAATAATTATGTGAAAAACCGTGTTACCGGGTACGTATTATGGTTCCGGAGCCCAAAAGGTTTATTATATGTTATGTGACTTATCTGTGGAATTTGGTGTAAAACGGACTTGAAATGACGTGATTCGGATTAAAAATGGGAAATTTAGAAGTTTATGAAGTTTAAGAAATTTCTAAGAGTTTTGAGGTTTAATTCCGTGTCTTTGATGATATTTTGATGATTTAAAAGCTTGAA